>CAUYQG010276114.1:0-26933 GCA_963574415.1 Tarsius wallacei | reverse complement strand
CAGCAACTTGGATGGATTTAGAGTCTATCATTCTCAGTGATCTAGCACAGAAATAAAGAACTGAGTACCATAGGTTCTCACTTATAAGTGTACCCTGAACATTTATTATAATACTACATGAAAGAGATTGCCAGTAGCAGATCACTGCCAGGGGAGGGTGGAGAGGGGACACATCACATTAATAAGGGTAACTGATTCTAAACCGAGTGAAATGAAAACCAATGGGAGGCCCAAACTTCACCTGTATGATGATCACTTATGTACCTAACCCTGAAATGCACCCCATATCTTTAAAAACATAAAGAGACAGAAAGAAGGAAAGACAGAAAGAGAGAGAGAGAGAAAGAGAGAGAGAGAGAAAGGCCCAATTATTAGAGAAAAAGTCCACAGGCTCCTGGGCACATGCGACCGTTCCTGCAGAGTCTGCTGTCACTGCAAAGGGAGGTTTCCCTGATCCTCAGAAGGCATCTGTGAGGAGAGAGAGCCACAGCATGGCTGCTGCCCATTTGAGGCCCCTTGCTCTTTACATTTTTAAACATAGTGTCTTTTATTCTCAGGCTGTAATGCTCATGGTGCCTCAAGGATTTCTTCATTTCTACACAAAGTTGAAATTTCTCCTCGGAGAAAACTCCCATTTCTTTAGTGTGTCATCAAAGTTAGATACTCATCAAGGAAAGTTAGTGTATTTTCAATAAAAAGAAGCATTTACTTCGGTCAATCCAAGCGTTTGATTAACCATGCATCTCTTCTTGTCTCCTTCCCTTTGAACATGCGTGTCCTGCTTGGCATACTTCCTCTTCATATTTCTGCTAAGAAAAATTCCTTTATTGTATAGTGGAGAAAGTGTTTTTCATCTTTTGTTTTCTACCTGTCCCTGGGAATAAGAGCCAGACTTAACTTATAGCCTCTCTCCAGATGATTATTTACCTAACTACGTTTTGGCAGGGGGTGCATAGGTAAAGCCTTTCTGACTGCCACAGAGCTTTCAATCAATCAGGAATCAGGTGGCAAAAATTGCTGCAGTAATCCAAGTAAAAACAAAAGATGAATAACTAAGGTGATGCCAATACACTAATGCCGTAGCTCTTGGAGTCAGAAGGTAGCCACCCGAAGAACCATCTTGTCTGGTCCTGGCTTTAGGCATGTCAGGGCATTTCTGACTTCTCCAGAAGTTCAGTTCTCCTCTCCTGTGGACTCACAGTTCCTTGTTTTTATCTCTGAAAACATTTATCCCATGGAATTGGTTACTAGCTTCTCTGTCTCCATGAGGTCAAAAGTTGTCATTTATCAACTTATTCTCACTTCCTACTATAAATAGTTAATCTAGAACAGTAGTATATTAGTGTAATAAACATTTGTTAGCCCTCACTTTATTGCCAAATTATGCAATTGAATTCTAGAAGTTTAAAACTCCTGTCTTCAGCTGATAAGTGTTGATGTTTGCCATGTATGTTCAGCAGTAATGCATTTGTCCTAAACCAGATATTTTTCACATTCATACAGAAGTCCTTTAATTGGACCGCTAGCAATTCCTAACTAAATTATCCCTACATATTGCCTTCAAAATCTTGATTAAATATTGGCTAATTAGATAGCAAATGAATAGACAAATTTACTGTCATCAAGCCAAGGCCCAGTCAGGATGCTTGATGCTTGCTGTTATGGTGCCATCACCATTTCCAGTGGGCACCCGTGTCTCCATCACTGTCCATGGGAGAGGGCTGAGGTCCTGACCAGTGTCTCCAGCCTCAGGTGGTGAAGGCTGTACCTGGCTCGAGTCCAGGAAGAGAATGAGCATGCTGCTGCTGCTTGAAGTGCAGAAACTCCCAGCAGCCACCATGCCCCACTTGGGTTCTGCCACCTGTCTGAGCTGGGGGAAGTAGACCTCAGAGTGGGGAGTAGCCCGTGAGGTTTGTGCAAACATCAGGGGAGTCTCCTGCCCCAAAACTTCTGGGGAGGCAGACCTGCCCAGCTCATCTGTAGAGAAAATTCAAAGCTTCCTGATCACATTGACTCTCTAGAACCAGTTAAAAATAGCCTGCTATGGGCTATGATCCCCAAAGCAGAAAACTTTATTGGAAAATTTAGGTCTAAGGGCGATGCCATCATCAATCTTGCTTGAAGTCCCTGAGTTGATTTTTATTCCTATTCATTTCTTTTCTATAGAGTTTTTTTACATTGGTCCGGCTTGCCCCCATGATTTTTCTTTTTAATCACACTTGGACTTGAGCCTAGTGGAGAGGGCAGAGTTGGTGGGCACCCACGCAGCCATCACCCTCAATCTTATTCTTGGTTCCTATAGCAGTAGGGGACTTTGCAGTTTCTCAGGAATGATGAATTGTCCTCCTCAAGCTACGCCTTATCCTTTTCCCAACACTCTGAATGCTGAGAATCATACTCAATGTGCAGAATCCTCGTGGGCTCCCAAAATGTACCAGAGCATCTTCTTTCTCCAAGTTGAACCCAGGCTGCATGTCTAACCCTTTGGCTATGCATTCAGTTATTAACACTCCCTTGCCTAAATATGCTGACATAGAATCTTCCCATCTCATACATTCCTGGCCAGCCTCCTGGTGGCTCAATGCCTCGAGTCTGTCATTGACTGTCTCTGCCACTGCTGTCCTCCTTGAACTGTAAGGGCCTGGAGGACAGAGTCTGGGTCCCCCACAGGGCCTTCTGTGCAATCCTCAGATCTGCGCCCATCACCTCTGGTTAATGGCCTCTGATTAGGGCTGCCTTTTTTAAAAAAAATAATTATGGAAATTGTATGCAAAGCACACGTAGCAGGAGGTGTGGACCTACCGGTAACCCTTCTTCCTAGATTGTAGAAGTGTCTTCTTAGTTGCAGCATTTCATATTTGGTTTAGACTCTGCCTCATTCTCAATGGATTTAGGCACTTTCTTAATATGTGGATTGCAGGAATCATGTGTGAGGGCAATGCTTCTCCACAGCCTTACACAGAGGGGAATAACTAGTCAATGACAAAGCTTTCTGTAATTGTGCATTTTCATTTGTTTTTGTCTTTCAGCTTACTCATCATTTTTCCTTTTCTTGTTGCTTTTTCTAGTTTTTTTTTTTTTTTTTTTTTTTTTTGAGACGGGGCTTGCTCTGTTACCCAGGCTAGAGCATAGTGGTGCAATCATAGCTCACTGCAGTTTCAAACTCTTGGTTCAAATGATCCTTCCACCTCAGCCTCCCAAGTAGCTGGAGCTACAAGTGCATGTTACCATGTCTGGCTAATTTAAAACAATTTTGTTTGTAGAGACAGGATCTACTTGGTTGTCCAGGCTGGTCTCAAACTCCTAGCCTCAAGCAATCCTCCCACCTTGGCCTCCCAAAGTGCTGGAATTAAAAGTGTGAGCCACCACACCCAATCTCTATGCTTCCCGCTCCCCCACAGTCTCATCAATCTCCAAATCATAGGTACTCTAACCATTTTTCTGTGCAAGGAGCTCTGTTAAGTGCTTAACAAGCATGGTTGCCTTTAAGCCTCGACATGACCCTGTGATATGGGTAGTGGGTTTTGTTATATCCACTGTGAAGATGAGAAGCTGAGAATCAGAGAGATTAATGCTCTCTCCTGCGGTCACACAGAGAGCAAGTGCAGGGGAAGAGGACTCTTCCTGCTACATCCTTTGTCACATCGCATGCCATGCTGTGCTGGAGAGAGTCCGCACTCCACAGGTGAGGGACATTTGAATGGAGATGGCAAGAGTCCCTTGCAGAGGTCAGAATAACTGAAAGCCATCTCAGTCAGAAGTTTCAGGATTTGATGGAGTCAGTGGGACAGAACAAATGCTCAATCATCTCTCGGAGGGACAATGAGCCGTAATGCCAATTAAGTCCAACAGATGGTCTTCAGGGGAAGCTGCAGACATCTTTGTGGGAGACCTCCAGCTTTGAAATAGTCTCAGGGAAGAATTGTATGAAAGCTGCAGAAGAAGTGCATGCTTAGAAAGGCACGAGGACAACGCTAGTCCAGTGAGGAGAAATCTTCCACTTAGCTTACCCGGAGGTTTGTTTTAAATGAGCAAATGGAAATTTGGGAACATTGATGGCAATTTTCTAGGCTTCGTCAATATTGTTGGTAAGTCAAGTACTCTGCCATGAATACTGGGTTTAAGTGAAATTCCAAAATGTCCACTGCCTTTCAGTGGCCCTAATTAAATTGGATTCTCAAAAGAAATAGCCTTTTGTTGAAATCGCCATTGGAGAAAGCGGATTTCTGCAATTTCCTTTTCTCTTATAAGAAAGATGCAAGTGATTCTTCACTATTGAACAAGCATAATTGAATAGCCCCAGTCTTAGTTACTATAATAATACCATAGGGGAATTGAATTGTTTGGGAACAATATGTAATATACAGTACCTAAATATAATACCAAAGGATGTTAAGTCTCCAAATATCTTGGTTTTAGATCATCAGGAAGCAGATTTTGTTTTATTCTCTTGGTGGATGATTTAAACCATACAGTGGTTAATGTTCACTGAGGACTTCTGGGTCCATTTACCAAAATACACATGAAGAAAATTGTTTTAAAAATTTCTTGACTTTTAAAAAAAATTATGACCTCTCATTCACCCTTCCTAACTTTTTTCGTTTGAAATGGAAGGCCATAGGCAAATCAATTACTGTAACAAAATCATTGTTATTGAATAATAAAACATTTGGGTCTTAAGACTATGTTATCTAAAAATTAAACTCAGTTTTTCATTAGAGAAAATGCGTATTTGTAGCCTAAGTTACCTTGCCAATAAAAGTAGCAAATATGGTGGATAAGCCGCCAAGGTGCATTTGCATTTCCTGATACAGTCACATCTCTGTGTTTTACAGAATTTCCACAATGTACCACAGTATGGCTTATTCAGAAATGCTGACAGGAAGATGAGCGAAAACAGGAATGGAGGGGAACATTTGTGGGTGACTGCTTTCCGTCCCCAGTGGAAAATCAGTCCAGCTTCACCTAGCCCTTTCGTTCTTGGTCATTCAAGTGTCTTGCATTCTCAGAGCAGCGCTGCACTGGCCAACCACCTGTAGTCATGGAGTCCTTCCTTGGGAACCTTCTGGACCTTTCCAGTTCCTGTGGTGTGTGTGATATCAGTGCTCTGCCCCCTCAAAGCCCTGAATGGCATCTTTGTAAGAGCCTGCAAGATATTTAAAATGCTAACAGGGTCACATGACCAAAAAATGTCTTTAGAGAGAGGAAAATTAAGTGACCAATAAAAAAGGAATCTTCACAAGTTCCTATTGTATCTTATAAGAAGAAGCACTAGTGTATTTAGGTCGAACTCCTAAAGGTCTTAGGGAAGTTGCCAAGCTCTCGCTCCTAACCCTCCCCTTCGATGGGAGCCCAGGCTGAAATCTAAGTCCAAATTAATGAATCTGCTTCTAAGCTGAGGAAGAAGCAAGTAAACCACAGCTGTGAGTCTCAGATCACTGGGGATTTCTATTTCAAACTCAGCCAGGATAGAGTCTCCGAATTTATTTGATTTGGGAACAGGATAAGAAATTGATAATATCTGATTTGTAGATTAGCCCTGGTGGGGGAAATACTAATTTCAAATACCATTCATCTTCCTTTTTATCTAGTCTCTTCAAACTGTAATGAAATTAACTGAGAACTGAGTCCAGCCCGTGGAAAACTCAAAGGAGTTTGCACATTGAACTGGCAAATTAATCTGGGAACGGCCCACAGTTCAGCATTTATTTAGTCAATATTCAGTGAGTAATAAATGTTGAAGGCAGATTTTTTATTTGTCCATTTAGTCATTGAAATATTTTCAATCAAGACTACACCTTGAGATTTATTTTTCATTTTCAAAATCGTGAATTCTCAACCTAATTACAATTTTTTTCTCTGACTAAAACCTGAACTATTTAAGTAAAGGTATTTACATGCTAAACTTAGCAGACTGATTTGGAAGGAGAATTAGAGCAGGACTCGGGAGATAAGAAGTATATTCAGTTCAGTGGAGAAATTTATCATGGAATGTTCCCAAAATTATGTAATTAATATAATATGAGCAATTATGCAATAAATAGAGATATGCACTGTTAAAATTATGAATAAAGTAGAATTTCAGAATCTGAAGATCATCATAAAATTTATGCTCTTTGTGCATAGTATATGTGAGTTGTAATTATTGTATATCATCTCCAGATTCCTATGAGGACAATGGGTATTAATGATTCATTAATTTATTCAATAAATGGTGAAACCATGTAGTATAATATTTATTGGATGGAATTCAGAACCAGCCTACTGGGCTGTATCCCAGCTCTATTACTTATCTGTGTGAACTTGGGCGAATCACTTGAACTCACTGGGTCTCAGTTTCTTATCCGTATAGTAGGAGTAAAAATAAATGAGTGATAGGGTAACTGCCAGGTTTAATGACTTATTTGGCTAGAATAGTGCCAGGAATGTAGGAAGCACACTATAAAGAATTGTTGTTGTTGTTGAATGGGCCACTTACTATGCCACGCTGTGTACTAGGCATTTGAAACGATTAGGACCAAGTCACTATTTTTAAGAAACTCACATGATAGTGAGAAAGGTGAGCAATTTAAAATAACACAGTCTAAATTTTTTGCAATTCATGTCCAAAACAGCCTCACAAAGTTGAGACAATTTTTCCTAGAGACGGTAGATGAAGTCTTTACAGAGCAGTAGTGAAAGCCAGCCTTTCATACACAGAAATCAGCAATTGCTTTTGATTCACACTTGTTGAGAAAATGGGTAATTATTCAATGGATATTTGTTGAATAAAAAAAAATTTGAATGAGTGTATGATCTAATGAATGAAAAAAATGGGTGAATGGAATTTACAACCAGACATACACTAGTTCAAGCAAACAGGAACAGGTAAGTTCACTAGCTGGATTATGGGACGATTCTTAGGCTTATGGTTATAGACACATTTATCTTTCATCTCTCCTAGATCAGACATTTAGAACTAGAAAAGATATCAGAAATTATCAGACTCAACAGAAATTAAGGACTCCAAAAAGTCCAAGTTCAAAGAATTCATGGTGAGAGTAGAATCTTGGTCTCCTAAGTCCCAGGTCAACTCTTACATCATGTGGTCCCTCTGTAAGTTTCTCTACATGAAATAGTTCCAGCTGGAGAAAGAAGGTGTTATGGGCCAGGAGGGTTAAGATATTTAAATAAAAATAAAAAAGAAAGAAAGAGTTTGGTGGATGAAGAACAAGATATTTCAAAGACTGAAGAGAAAGGATGCCTGAAAAGGGACTCCCAGAGAGAAGGAGTCTTTAGGAGACAATTTTCTAAAATGACACTCATCATGTGTCACTCGTAATGCCCTGCTTTTATCAGTAACAGACAGAATGCACCTTCTGTGTTCTGTTCTTAGGATTGTGTCTTGGGATGACTTACATTCTAGGAAGAATAAAGGGGTTAAGCCTTTAGATTTTAATTCTAATTAGGGATTCTGATGCCCCACATCTATGGTAGAGCTTATTGGACATCCTGTGGTGCATTTCGAGAAGCTCTTTGAGTCCTACTGGTTTATGAAACATCTCCGAGGTAGAGGTGGCAGAGAGGGCTCAGGACACAGTCTCACTCACACAGCAGGGCCAAGGCTTATTAGAACTGCCTTCTAGGCTCTTGGGTTTTGTTCAAATGCTGCAATAATTTCTGCCAGAAGTTTTTTGTTTTTGTTTTAACACAAGAGAGTAGAGACTGCCCTTCGGAGAAGCTACTTCTCTGCCCCTTCAGGGGAGTGGGCTCTGGGTTTTTCTTTTTCCCAGACTAATGAAACCTCCCTCCAAACAAAGTAGAGGCTAACAGAGTTGCCAATCTCATATTTTGCTGACATGGACATTATAAATTAAACCATATAGACACAACGATCATTCATAAATCATTGGCATTACATAAGATAAAAGACAGTTAACACGAAAAAAAGAGGGAGAAAATTAATTGTGGAAGAATCCGAGAGTACTTGCTACTATATTTAGCTTTACAGAAAACTCTCTATAATTGTCATCATTTTTCTCATTTCACCATGAACCAATACAAATTTTGGCAAGGATCAGTAGTGGTTCCCATAACAGGTTTTGTGTCTGATCTCAAGACTCAAAATTTAGATGCAAGGAAGGTCTTGCATTTCCTTGGCCTGACTGTCAATAGTCACTCTTCATGGCCAACAGCAAAGATTTCCAACGGGAGGACACCATTGATCCTCCTGACAAATGAGTCTCTCATCCTTCTTTCTCTGCTTCCCTAAAATACTTCCATGTGTTCACATTAGTGGTAAACCTTGGAAGCGCGCCACTATGTTCTCCCCTGAGATGTTCTGTTGGCCTTGGGTCCCTAGCTGAGGCAGGACAAGTCATGATAGTGGCATTGGGCTACTACTATCCTGGGACCCCCATCTGCTAGTGTTAGGCCAGTGCTGAATCTTAGCTATTCTGCCAACTTTTCCCACGAGTGTTCCCAAGTGTACAATTGGCACAAGAATCCCACCAGCCAGGGCAACTGCTTGTCCTCAGCAGGTTCATGGCTGTGGGATTTTTGTTGCTATCTGGATGTGTTTTCAGAACATGATGTGAGTCTTCACCCAGACACATCCAGGCTCTCTGTTGCTTCCTTAGGAAGGAATGGAAGAAGCATGAAATGAAATTCCTTATGTTGTCTCATTCACATGTCATTACTTATTTTTCTTAATCCTTTGTGACTTGCTTAAGTGATAGTCTCACATTTTTCCTACTGTCTTGGTTGGAGGGATATTGATGTTGGGACAAAGTGCATTTTGACAGTCCATCGAGTCGTAACCTACGAAGACCAGGATCCCTAGATGTTCACCGCCCACGGAATGATGGTTTGATTCCACGTGTGTGGCCTCTGCTTGCCTTCAGCCTCCAGAACGCTCTTGTTTGCGTAGGTACAGTCTAAGGTGACAGTGATTAGAGAGAAAGGCATTTTTGAAGGCAATTATGTATGAACAGGGCTTTGATCAATGATGCTATTTCTGTGCTCTTTAGCTTGAATGATACAATTAGGTGCTCTTTTGTTTGATTTTGAAGGACCTATTCAGGGATGTGCTTAAAACGTGTGAGCAAGTGGGTTTATTGAAATATATGTTTTTTTCCTGCCTTTGATTCTTTGTGGCGGGCATGGTATAGAGGCCACAGACTACTTAACATATCAACCCAGGTCTGTCTGTGTCTTGTATTGTGCCAAGGCTTGGTCATAAGATGAACAGGGAGTCCTGCGAACACTCCTGATTTGACAAGGGACAGCCCAGGACTGACCTACTGTCACAACCGTGAATCCCTCTGAATCTGCTTCTATGGCCAATCTCAGTTTTGCTTGCATGGTCAAGAAGAAGGCCGATGTTGCTGGCCCTTCTTAGAATGAGGGAAAACTACATTTCTAGGTTCTGTCTGGGTTCATGTAAACAAAATGGTGTCTATCACTTGTGTGCTGTGTCTCGGGGCATTCACACATTCATTGTTTTTCATCCAGTAAGCATTTATCAAGTACCTACTGTTTACTGAGTGTTCAGGGCACAGAGATAGAAGAGAGCTCTTATCTTAAAGTCATGTCAGAAGATAAGAGTGCAGACAAATTATGTAATCTTCAATACTTAATAGGAAGAGCATGCCCAAAAAGCACAAAAAGGGAAATTGTTGTGGTTCAAAAGGTGAATATAAGTTAGAGAGGGAAAGAATATGTATTTACATGTGTGTGTTTGTATATGTGTGTTTGTGTGTGTGTGTGTGTGTGTGTGTGTGAGAGAGAGAGAGAGAGAGAGAGGAGACAGAGAACAGCTCAGGGAAGGCTGTTATCAACATTTTGGGGTTTTAGAATACTTTCTTTTTTAAAATCCATTTTTATGCTTTGAACTCCAAGAATACCTTGACATTATGGAGTCTAAGAATTGGAAAGAATGTCCAAATACACCTGGGTCCACCTAGGAATCAAGGCTAAAAGGCCACACCACTCTGGTCTGTGCTGGACATTGTCTAAAAGACAGTACTGCAATCTCCCTGCTTAACAACCCTCTGACATTTCCCACTCATGCTTGGAAAAGCTTAGGAAAGGGCTGGCTAAACAGACACTCTGATTGAACTCGTCCAGTTTCGACTCTAGCAGGTCTTCTGAGAGGAAATGAGGCCTGGGTGATCCGCAGGTTTTTGCCCTCAGCTGTAGCCACTGAAGCAGCCTTGAGAGGAAGGGCTTACTTGTCTTCGTGTCCCCAGTCTCGCCCTCCACTCTAAAGGTGCTTTGTATATGTCAAGACTGAAGCACGTTTCAGGTGTTGACCTACACAAGTGATTTTAGTCAGGATTTTCCAGAGGCATAGAACCAATAGGATATATATATATATATATATATATATATATATATATATAGAGAGAGAGAGAGAGAGAGAGAGAGAGAGAGAGAGAGAGCGACAGACAGACAGACAGAGGAGGGGATTTATGCTGAGGAGTCCCATGATAAGCTCACTGAAGCCTGGAGAAAGGGAAGTCAGTTGCATGGCTCAATCCAAGTCTGAAGTCCTCAGAACCAGGGAAGCCAACGGTGCACCTCTGTCTGAGGCTGACAGCCTGAGAATGTGGGGGTTTCTGGTGCGAGTCCCAGAGCCTAAGCCTCAGAGAACCCAGAGTTCTGACATCCAGGGCAGGAGAAGAAGGGGCATCCTGGCCCCAGAAGAAAGTGCAAGGATTTGCCCTTCTTCCACCTTTTTGCTCTATTCGGGCCCCAACTGATTGAATGGTGCTCACCCACATTAAGGGGGTATTTCTCCAACACAGTCCACCAACTCTGCCAATCTCCCCTGGAAGCACTCACAGACACATCTGAGCAATGTGAACATTTGAATTCAACCCTAAATATCCTGAGGTTCCCTTTCAGCAGAGGAGAGAGGGGCTCAGTGCCTGTTGCAGATGGGAATAATTAATGCCTTTCTGTAGCCAAGTACCCCATAATCCAGACTAGTGGATACCCCAAATCAATCATCATTTGTATTCTCAGTTTCCTCCAACCCCCCTTTTACTACATATATGCCAAGCTTGGTTTGCTTTGTGTGGAGTGTAGTATCATCAGCACATCACCTTTCTGCTCTGACACAGATCTGACTACCTCACGCAGACATGGTTTCCCTGAAAAATCTCTCAAGCAATGGTTCCCTCCCACGTGATATATTCCACGGGAACCAGAGAGGGTCTGGTGTCTTTCTTGCTCTTTCCAGAACGCAATCTGTCTCTCTTCCATAAAACAAACTCTCAAAAACAAACAGATAAGCCCTTTTGACTGTGTGAGATGATATCTCATTGTGATTTTGATGAGCAGTTATTAAAAATTAAAAAAATACCAGATGTTGGAGAGGTTGTGCAGAAAAGGGAATGATTTTACATTGTTAGTGGGAATGAAAATTAGTTCAGTTCTTGTGGAAGCATTTTGGAGACTTCTCAAAAAACTAAAAAATAGAACTACCATTTGATCCAACAATCTTATTATTGGGTATATACCCAAAGGAAAAGAAACCATACTATCAAAAAGATACTGGCACTCGTTTGTTTACTGCTATACTACTCACAATAGCAAAAACATGGAATCAGCCCAGATGCCCATCAATGGTGGACTGGATAATGAAACTGTGGTACATATACACCGAGGAATACTACACAGCCGTAAAAAAAGAATGAAATTATGTCTTTTGCAGCAACACGGGTGGAACTGGAGGCTGGCGTCTTAAGTGAATTCTGTTGTATTATTTGTTGAGGTCTGACAATTAAGTTTGTCAACTTGCCACTGTGTTGACGTTGGCAGCATTGTACAAATAACTGTAGTGGAGCACCCTTCCTTCTTACCTGATCTGGCCCCCGATGACTTTTTTCTTTACCCAAAGGTAAAGGAAATATTGAAAGGGAGACATTTGGTGACATTCAGGACATCAAGTGTACTATGATGACAGCTGTGATGGGCGATTCCAGAAAAAGAGTTCCAAAATTGCTTTGATGAGTGGACTAGGTGCTGGCGTCAGTGCATAGCTTCCCAAGGAGAGTGCTTCAACAGTGACCATAGTGATATTCAGCAACGAGGTATGCAGCTCTTTTTCCAGAATGACTTCGTGAACTTGATTGTTGGATTTCATATTATTACTAATAACCACACTCCCTACAATGTCTTTCATTAAAACATCCCATCTGCTGATCCAGCTTCGTCTTTTCCAGCTCACTTGGCTCCGATACTTGGACACCAGTGACCCTCCATCTAAACCCAGACCCCGTTCATTTTCTCTACCATCCCCACAATGCTCCTCACTCCCTGCCTTTCCTGTTCCCCCTCACTCAGCTGCGATTTCGTGGCCCGTGACTACCTTGACTCCCTCCATGCTCTCAGTTCTCTTTTGTGCGCTCCAAGCTGATCCACAATTTTAATTAAATCCAACTGTATTAACTGTGTGCCCATACCCAACCAGTTGAATGTGAGCTGGAAAAATGATCTAATTGTGCCATTGATGGTGGGAAGAAGGGCTCACTTTAAGGTTCTTATCACAAATGTTAAGTGACTTTTTCAGCACCGCCTGGCAATCTTAGTCCATCTCTCAGCTCAGTCCACTAGCTGGCCCTCCCAAATGTGCATTTCACACCTCTCCTTCTCTCCTTCAGTGTCCCACAGCCCCTCCATCATCCTCAGCCTCAGTGGAGGACCTTACATTTTTTTCTCTGGAAAAAAAAAAAGTAAAGTGCAGGAAAGTTCCTGTGTTTTCATCTTGAATCTGCCCATCTGTAAATACTTGCTGAGAGCTTGTTGTAGAATCCATGCTTACAATCCAGTCAGTTACTTGGGCTAAATTCCTGGCAGCATTCTTGGTCCCTGTCTTCCTCTCATTGTCCACATTCCCCCACCAGAATCAGATCCACAAGCCCTCACACCTACAAAATGGACTTTGAATTCCACTAGTTCCCACCTTCCATACCACACCCAATCCAAGCACCTTTGCATCTCATCTACACCATTGCTATAAACTCCTGAATTGGTTGGTATTAGATTTGTCTACCATAAACCTCCAATATATCTGTAGCTTAAACAAGATAGAAGTTTAATCTTTCGCACAGAATAATTCCAGAAGTAGCGTGTTCAGGACTGGCATGCAGCATCTCAAGGTCATCAGGGACCCAGGCTCTGACTATCTTCCTGCTCTGCCATCCTGGAGCCACTGCATGGTCCATGCATCACTCTGGCCATCATGCAGACACATCTGACCATAGCCAGGAGGCACATGCAAGGCAGACAGGATTCATGCTACATTCCTGTTTCCCTTTCCAGCAAAGTTCTTAGGCATCCACACCTTCTGATTATATCCCACCTGCAACTCCTCCCTGAATAACGCAAGTAAATAGTTTTTGAGGTAGTTATATTACTGTTCAGAAAAAAAAGCCAAATCTTCTTACTAGGAGAAATAGAAGGGATCTGGTAGGTAATTAGCAGTGCTCGATCCATCTTTCTGCTTCTGTTTACATTTCTCACCAACCCATTCTTCACTCCACAGCCAGCACGTTATTTTAAATTGTAAATCAAAACACGTTACTCCCCTACTTAAATTATTAAGTAGCTTCCCATCACATTTAAGATAAAATAAGGTCCTTGCTGTGTCCTTCACAGTTCTTCATGATCTGGTCCCCAAATAAGCCTCCATCTCATCCTCTCTGTTGGTGTCCTCCGAGTTGTTCCTTCCAGGCCATCTTGTTTCTCAAATATACCAAGTGCATATCCACATCTGATTTTTGTACTTGCTGATTTTGCTAGCTAGATGTCCTTTTCGCATCCTCCCCCCATTCCTGTGTATTTCTTACCTGCTGTAATCTCTCTAATCGTAACCACCCAGCAATCCCCATCCTCCCCTCCCTCTTCCACAGCCCCACCATGCTTTATATATAAAGCCTTTATATATATGTATATATGTATATATATGTATTCTAATTCTGTAGCCCAGGCTGGAGTGCAGTGGCATGATCATGGCTTACCACAGCCTCAACCTCATGAGCTCAGGTGATCCTTCTGACTCAGCTTCCCGAGTAGCTGGTACTACAAGTGTGTGCCACCACATCGACTTATTTTTTTGGCTTTTTGTGGAGATGCGGTCTCGCTATGTTGCCTAGGCTGATCTCGAACTCCTGGGCTCAAGTAATCCTCCCTCCCTCCTCAGCCTCCCGAATTGCTGGGGTTATGGGCATGAGCCAACATGCCTGGCCTGATACATTCTTATTTTGAGGCATTGGTTTTGCTTTATTTGTAAAATCTAAAAAGCTTGTTAAAAGAACATCTCTTTAAGAAAAACTTCAAAGATGCTATTGTAAATGTCCTTGTAACATACGATAATATTTACAACGTCATACTTATGACCATGGAAAACTTTGCACACTTGAGCTCAATTAATGCTTTTTTTTTTTTTTTTTTTGCAAAAGTGAGGTTTAAGGTGCTAACAGGCAGGTGGGAGGTTATCCATGAGTTTACTTTTGTATATTGAGTTTCTGGATGTCATCAGAAACAATAATCTCGTATTTTGAAGTATACTATTGAATGCATACCAATTAAATGCATATTCTAGATTTTAATAGTAAATCGTGTGTTGCATTTTATTTAGATGGATATGCAGCTGTTTACCTATGGGACGATATTTAACTGTGTATTTTACATTTGTATGAAAGATTTCCTAAAATATAATCACAGTTGGAATACAATTCTGTTATTAATGCAGTTTTTAAAAGTAACACAATTGGGGAGACGGGGCAACATTAAAAAAAAAAGTAACACAATTGAGTATGCAACCAGGGAGATTGAGTAAAATATAACACAAGCAAAAAAAAACCCAAACTACGTTCATTAACAAGAGACATGCTCCTAAGTTCCTTAGATTACTGAAATCTAACAAATTGGATAGCTTACAAAAATCTGAAAACTAACATCCATTCTGAGTCTCTAGTAAGTTTATATAAAATCGTTGACCTGAATCCAAGGGTAGACCTCTTTAACACAATCAATACAGGTGCAATCAGATAAGAACATTCTACTGTTTTATTAAAGTGCATCTAATTCAAAACTCAATAACCCTCACACATCCTTAATCAGGGACGACATCCTGGGAGGTATTTACATGAGTGATCTTAAAACTCTGGCTTTTGGCTTGCTAGCAAGACTTTCTGCAAATAGGTATTTCAGGGCCTACTGATTCTCCCTCCGCAGGATCCTTGTCCTCCTCCTCTGCCTGCATCCATATTTTTGACTATAGTAGATGTGTTAAGGCTGGCCTCACTTTTCCCTTTACAGTGGAAAAGAGTTATCTCACATTCTCGGTGCCTACAATCTCAGGTGGGCTTGGAAAAGCCGAGCCATACTCCTTGGGGGGGCAGGAGGGCAGCTCCAGAGGGAGTGTGGGGGCTCTGGGTCTGTGCTGCCGAGAGTGTCCCCACTCCTTCTGGCCCACTTAGCATTATCTGTGAGAATACTGGGGAGTTACAGAGCCAGGAGACAATTATCTTGTTTCCAGAAATAGTGTGAATCCAAACAGCACATACAGAGCAAGGAGAATGACTCTATCTCCAGGCTGGGTTCTGACTGTTTTCTCAGCAGTGGCTGTGGTATTTCAGGAGATCCTCTGTGACTTCCACTGCCACGTGTAGAAATTATAATTTGGGACAATTGAGTGGAACCTTGGTTTACATTTACTAGGTAACCAGAAGTACATCGAGACTATGAGGTCGAACACATAGGAGTGGAATGTTTTACTAAACGCTTCTCTGAGGTGGGCCAATCACTTGCTGACTGCTAACACAGGACATCTCCATGGCCATGAGGGTGGGAGGCAGGTGCACACCTTGCACACACAGCAACCTGCACACCCAGCACCCATGGCAAGTGCACATCCAGGACCCATGGCAGGTGCACAGTCAGGACCTACAGCAGCTGGTGCACAGCCAGCACCCATGGGAACAAGGGCACATCAAGCACCCACAGTAGGTGCACACCCAGTACCCACAGCAGCAAGTGCATACCTAATATCCACAACAACAGGCACACACCCAACACCCATGGCAGCAGATGCACAATGACTACCCACGGGAGCAAGTGTACAACCAGCACCCATGACAGGGCACACTGAACACCACAGCAGCAAGTTCACACCCAGCACCCAGAGCAACATGTGCACATCCAGCACCCATGGTCACAAGTGCACACCCAGCACCACAGTGGTAGGTGCACAACCAGCACCCATGTCAGGTGTACACCCAACACCTATAGCAGCTATGCTCATGCCCAGCTTGGGTTTCAGGCGCTGCACATGGCAGTTTCGTCTTTGCAAGTGAAGGTCAGCACATTCTTGTTAAAACTGCCTCTATGGCCAGACTTCTTTGACCTTTTCATGGTGAAGAGCAGCAACGCCAACATTTCCTCCCAAAGCAGAGGAACTCTCCTTTCCGGCAGTTTGTTTATCTGCCCGCTTTTCCTTAAGTACTCATGCTTTCTACTCACGCCCATGGCTCAGCCTGCTTGAGCGGAGTGTTTCGTCAGAGCCATGTGTGGTGGTCAGGGCGCTTTCTTTCCTAGGGCCTGCCAAGTCTTATTACATGGGTCTTTTCCTGGGTTTTTACTTGAGAATTCTCTCTCTTTTCCGCCCTCCTCTTCTCCCTCTCTTGCTCTCTCCTCCTTTTCTCGCTCTCTCCTCCTCTCTCTCTCAAGTACACAGAGCGATTGTCCCCAAATCTGCAGTAAGTTAGCAGTATGGTTGAGGTACAAATGGAGAATTAGTGAACCATGAGCGTTAAACAGTCAACTCACTAATTTACACCACATCTGCAGAGGGCCACTTGTGGCTGGAGCTGTGCTAGGTGTTGGTACATCCACCGAAAGTCTGCTCCCTGCTCCTCAGAGGCACAAAGTCCAGTAGGGAAGAGGCGAGCAGAAATTACACAAAAATAGGAGTGTGCTTTGCCAAGGAAGAACAAAGGAAAGAACATAATTCCATACAGGTCATGCCTTTCTCCACCCCAGAGGGCACTGTTCAACTAGATTCCAAAGTGGATGGCTATGGGAAAGACACTCACTGGAGTTGTGCAGTGGACAACGTGGGCAACAGCATGTGGCGATCCAACAAGCAGTAGAACCATCTGGAGAAGACTCACAATGAGATGAAGGAAGATGGTAGAATGAACAGAACAGAGTCTGAGGAGGGAGAGAGATTATAGATAGGCCAACAACATATGTAAAGCTCGTCTTAGGGAGATCTCAGTATCAGTGAGGTGACTTTGTGGTGAGATCCAGTCCTGCTACAACATAGGCCATAATATTCCAACATTATGTTAATATCCAGGAAGAAAGAGTTGTAATTATCACAAAGATATTAGAAGGAGATAAGCTATTCTAGCAAAATGAAGAAAACTGCTATCATAATTCCCAGAATTCCTAAGGCGATCATGGTATTAGGAAGGTCACTGTTACAAGGTACTGGGGACTTGACCCTCCTGGAATATGCTCAGGGAACAGGAATCCACAAGGAAAGCGAGGAGGAGGGACCATACTCGTGCGCAAACACATGAATTGTCACACACATACAACATACACGTGTGTGCACATATACACACGGTGAGAGTAGGAGACACTCGCCTGGGAGCTGACCCCGGAGAGGTACAGCTGAGGAGGGCTTGGGAGAACAGAGATTTTTAAGTTGATTTCTGTGGGAGCGTGCTTTCTGGCTTCTGCCTCGGCCACACCATCATCTGAAAGACCACCTCATTCACTCTTGGGATTTTTTTGGGGGGGATGTATGAGTCGCTTATTTTTGTGGAGTACAAACGGAGAGTTTCTGCAGCACATTGGAGTGTGGGAGGAATCAAGAAGCAGAGAAGGGGAGCCCAGAGCAGGTCACGTGGGGCCCTTCCTGGGGTCCCTACTGGAGCAGAGCTCCAGACCACACCAGGTGCTGCTGTGCCTTTTGCTCTGTCCCGCATGCACGCACTGTTCTCTGCAAATCCCTTTGCGTGGTGTATCTGGGAAGCAGGGAAACTGGGTTATTTCCAACATACGAGGAAGGGCGGGTGAGGGCCAGCAGATGGGGGGCAGGCACTTGAGTCAGACTGTAAGGGGCCTTAGGATTCCTGCTCCGGCTGTCCCTACAGCATGGTTCCTCATCAGGGCTTACTTCTTGCAACTTTTGTTACTTTTTGAAATAAATAAAGCTTGCATGCAAAAGGGCATATTTCATGTGCATGCATATGATTTCATGAAAACGAGTAAACCAAGCACCTGTGTGCCCAGCACTCACTCAGTTTAAGACACATGGAGAGCTGAGAGGCTCCCCTCTTGCACTTCCTGCTTCTGCCCACCCAGAGGTTTCATCACCACCCTAGCTTGTGTGTCTGCTGCTTTCTGGTACATGTGATTCGTCAGTGATTCACAGGGCAGCGTGCCACTGAGGGGCTGGCCACCCCAGCAAGGGTATGAGGGCATGAGGGCATGAGGGCATGAGGGCAAGGGGGCAAGGCAGAAGGGACAGAGCTAGGGCAAAGTTCATCCCTATCCTGGGGGGTGACGGAGGTGAAGGGGTGGGTGGAGGGCAGCATGTCCTTTGAGGTGCTGGCTTGGGCGAATGGGTGTGCAAGTTAAATCAGGACATATATGTGACCGAGTAGATTTGAATAATGCCCATATTGTGATAGGGATTTACCTTTCAGACTTTGAGGTGAACGTGAGATCTGTGAGTGTAGGTAAGAGTTTGAGAGTCATCTGCATTCAGAAATAACAATAGTAGTAGCTTTAAAAATAGCTAATACTAATGCAGAGTCTTCTTAGTATGACACACATGTCAGTTCATATACCATGACGATAACCTCATATAAAGAGGTATTGTTATCTGCCCCTGTTTTCAAGTTGAGGAAACTGAGGCAAATATTTAAAATGGTTTTCCTGTGATTTCACAGCTAATACGTGGCAGAGCAGTCTGGCACTGGAGCTTGTGTTGTTCATTCTGACATTATAATGGAAGCTGGTTCTGTGGGGATAGAAGGGATTTTTGAGAGAAAGGAAGGGGAAAAGAAGGAGGAGGAAAAAAATGGAATGTTGGACAATGCCTATACTAGTTATAGAGCCTTATGGGGCTGTGAAAGAAACTGAGGTAACAGAAGAAAAGGGTGTGTCTTTTTAGTCAGGAAGGTTAGGCCTTTCTCCTTCTGTCCCTGATGTATCCTGTGATCAGGGATCAGCCATGACCTAACCCAAACTCATCTAGTATCCCCCCCAGCTCTCCAGCTCCCCCCTCAGAACTCTTGCAGGCAGCTGTTCAGTCTGCTGGGGAGTCCGCATAAGGTACTGTTTGGCCCAGAGAGCAGCGTGAACCAGGACTCTGACATACTGTGGCCAAGAGTTCCACCCCCTCCCCCGCATCCTGACTGCAGGTTTCTAGAAGCTGGCACACAAACTTGTTTTGTTTGTCCATTCATTATTGTATATTTATTTGCAGGTGATGTGCATGTTTCTATGGGGTAGGAGGTTGAAAACGGCTTGATTCCTTCTCGGCACATTTGGAATCTAGTCTGAGAGTTTGGAATATTTGGTTCCTAATGAACCATAGAAATATCGTTGAAATATTTCCCCACACAACTAATCATTAGGCCGAGGCTGACAGAACCATGACATACTGAGATTTTTTAAGTTGTCTCTGTAAATTAAGATAAACACACCCAGAATTCACAGGAGAGAGGCAAAGTGCAGGACATTAGATGCCCGGAGATGCCAAGGACATTCTAATTTTAGAATAAAGAACCCAGTGTCTGAGTGTGGGGTGCGGTTGGCATTCCACTGGGGTGACTCCCTGCTCCCCAGCTCCCCCAAAGAGTCTCTATTAGGCAAAGCTTGGATACGAGGCAGCCTTTCCTCTAAATCTTTGGAGATTTTTTTTTTTGTTTAATTGCAATTGATTTCGGAGAACTAATAAAGTAGGTGTATGACAATTGTAGTGAAAGTGAATTCCTAACTCTTGTCTAATGAGAAGATTCTCTCCTCTAGGGGGAATGATTTCTGAATTCTTTGGTCTTTGCAGACGCTGGGGAGTCAGGCTAGGGACTATAACTTTTTGGAAGAGCATATTGTCAGGGAGCTGACAGGGTTTACCTAGTGAAATGGGGAAGCACAGGTGCACAGATTTAGTTTTGTCCTGTGGGGAATTAAGATCTATTTTTAATTGGTGCAACTGCGTGTGTGCTGCTGTGAGCAGTGGCAGCTGACTGAAGCCTGGCAGTCTATCATCCCAGTACTGGGTCTGAAAAAAATCAAATCCTCAGCTGAAAATGTCTAGGCAAAATAATAGTAGCTAACACTCATGGAGCACCTCCCTATTGACACAACTGAATACCCACTTCCAGAAACATAGACTGAAAACTCTGTACTGGCCAGATGTTGTCTTGATTGCCCCCCTCTGATCCCAGTCCCTAGTATGGAGCCAGCCCTGTAAACTTGCATTCAGTCAACATTGGCCAAGCTAACAGATGGATGGATGAATGGACAAAAGGAGCAAATCTTTTTTTATATTTAAAATAGTATTTTATTTCATTTATTTATTTTTTAATTTCAATAGCTTTAGGGGTACAAGTTTTGTTTTTGTTTTTTTTCACAAGGATAAATTGTATGGATGTTAAGTCTGGGCTTTTAGTGTACCTGTCACCTGAGTAGTGTACTTTGTATCCAATAGGTGACTTTTCATACCTCACCCTTGTTCCTGTCTCCTCCGTTCTGAACCTCCAATGTCAATTATACCACCTTGTATTCTGGGGGTCTCCAACCCTCAGGCTGCGGATCAGTACCTTCACATAGGATACTAGGAATTGGGTTGCACAGCAGGAGGTGTGCAGTGGGCAAGTGGAGCTCCATCTTCTGTCAGATCAGTGATAGCATTAGATTCTCATAGGAGCATGAACCCTATTGTGAACTGTGTATGTGAGGGATTTAAGTTGCTGCTTCTATGGATTTAATCTCATATACCTCCTCACCCCCGACTGCATAGAAAAATTTGTTTCCACCAAACTGGTCCCTGATGCCAAAAATGTTGGGGTCCACTGCGTATGCCTTTGTAGACCCATAGCTTAACTCCTACCTATACGTGAGAACATGCAGTATTTGGTTTTTCATTCCTGCATTATTTCACTTAGGCTAATGGTCTCCAGTTCCATCCAAGCTGCTGCAAAAGATATTTCATTCTTTTTTATGAATGAGTAGTATTCCATAGTGTGGATATGTGTGTGTGTCTGTATCTCTCTCTATATATGTGTGTAAAGAGACATAGCACACACACACACACACACACACACACACACACACATACATACAGGCACACACCACATATTTTCTTTATCCACTCATCTGCTGATGGACACTTAGGTTGATTCTACATCTCTGCAATTGTGAAATGTGCTATGATAAACATACATGTGCAAGTGTCTTCCTGTAATAATGATTTATTTTCCTTTAGGCAGATGCCCAATAGCGGGATTGCTGAATCAAATGGTAGATCTACTTTTAATTCTTTGAGAAATCTGAAAGGAGTGAATCTTACTAAATGTTCTCTGAGCAAAAACAGGCTGGAAAAATTGTGTAGGAATTTGTGATATAGAGATATGGAAAAAGGATCTCTACTTACAACAGATCTCACCTTTTAGCAAAGTATGTGGTTGCCTGCATATTTCATGGGGCAAATATCCGCAAAGTAGCTTAGTTTAACCTCATTGTGGGGAAACACTAACTTCATAGCAACCTTTTAATTGCAAGTTGGAAAGAAGACAAATTAAGAAGAGTTTAATAGTATGAACATTTAAAATATAAGGCAAAAAGAAGCACGAAGGCAGGGGCTATATTAGTAATAGACAAGTAATAAGTGGAATAGAAACATATACTCTAGATGCTCAATCATGTTTTGTCTAATAAATGTTTGTTGAATTGGATTTAATATACGTGAATAAAATAGTCTTGTATTTTAGCTTTAGTTCAGTGCAGGAAAAACTGAAATTGAATTATTTCATTATCTTGTCATTCTTGTCCATAAACTAGTCTCTCCTGTTTTGAAGACCCTGAATTCCAGCTTCTAACTCATTGCTCTGGTGCTCATGCGCTGTTTACCGAGGCAAGTAGCTTTCTTTCCTCATGGCAGGGCACCCCCACTTTTGGAAAGATAGAGCACCTGTGCTCAAGAGCATGAATTTGGACAGCAAGTGTCTCATTAAAGTCCTGCATGGCTGCAAGAGAGACACTGTGCTCTGTTCTGGGGAGGGGGGAGGGCAGCCCCACACTGTCCACCTTTAGACTTTCCCATGTGTGCACGGTGGAACTCAGCATCCTCTTGGGGGTGACCTTGGCTTAGAAACTTTGCTTCTCTATTTTCCTCTCCTCCAGGAACACAATAAAGAAAGGCGTGGACTGGAGGGTGAATCATGGAGCTACTGCTTGCCACAGAAAACAGGAGTCCTGCATGGTTCCCAGGAGGAAGGGATCTCTGCATGAGTCTTGCTTTGGGATTAGCATGGCTAGTGCCTGTCAGGAGATCCCAGAGGGGATACACAGGAAAGCCCTTAATTTCTCCTTAGGTTTAATTTAGGAAACATCCATTACACCTCTTTATCAAGTGGCTGTTAGGCGGGACCTTAAGAGACAGCATGAAAGAGAAGAGAGCAAAGTACCCCAAAGAAGCAGAATCAAAACAAAACAAAAAAGCAAAACAGCAGAGTGAAGAGCTTAATTAACAAATTGACAGCTAACTATGGAAACCAGGTACCCCAGCAACATGCAAAGCAGCTAAAATACTGCGCCATCACTGAAGCCCAAGAGGAACACACATTTGGTTGTGATGAAAACCTGCAAGATTGCTGTATTTAATTTCTATGGGGACTATTGGAAAGCAGATTTGTAAAATCATAGCTTGGAGAATTTTTTTGATTTAGGTGGTGGGAATCCCAAACATAAAAGTCATATCATCAAATGTCATTATGCGCTAGTGCTTTATGATATGTTAACTATATAAGATGGTGAGAATTTCCTGTACAAAACTGCTGAGGAAACTCATCTTGGGCTAACACAAGCTAACATTTGCTTAGTGTGTTGTAGGTGTCAATCGTTAGGCGAGTCCATTTGCTTTTTTAAATTTCATTTAATTCTAGAAGTTGTTTCATCAATTAGAATTGTTTTAATCTATTTTTCAGATCAGGGAGAAAGATATAAAAAGTTATGTCGCTAAGTTCAGGTTCACTAAAGTAACTCTAACACTCATGACCCTTTACCATACCTGATTGTCAAATATGTCAATAATTATTCCAGAAATAAGGACAGAGACTTGGGAAACATTAAGCAAGAGGTCTTTTCATGAACTGAGCTTTTATTCCTTTTTCCATCTCCTCTTAAATCTTTGCTTATGAATTCAAATCAAGAGATGACTTTTAGGTAGTACTTTTTGCATACAACTCAAATGATCTTTCTTGCTTTACTAATATTTCGTGTTATGGACTTTTACTTTTCCTGATTTGCCTACAAAATCGTGTTCCTTTTCTTCATCAAAATTTTAATTTATCATCTTTATACAGCTTTTCCGGATTAATTCTACTGTTGAATTTACATATATAACAAAAATTGAAAATCTATCTACCAAAGATTTATGATTGTTGGCTAAAACTTAGTGAGGATTATTCTTTGTGTTACATTTAGTTGTTGTCTTTGCTGTAATGTGAATTCTGTGAGATTAAGAATATGCATGTTAATTTCTTTATCCTTAATGCCAAGTGGAGGAACTAGTAAGTAAAATATACCCAGTTCATATATATTTTAAAATTAAATGACCTAGTGTGGACATCAGGTTTGAAGTTATGTTACCATCTCTGTAAGTTTTGGTAACCTAATTTGTATGAAGCTCAAAAGTCTTTTCCCCAGATTATATTCTTTCTCAGTTTGTTAGTCTTATTATGTTTGAGATTAATTATCTAGTCTCCACAATAGCTCCCTGCTGAATATTTTACTGTCTACACCATCAGTCTTCATACATCTAGACTATAACTATTACAGCAGTGGAAAGGCAATGATTACTGAGGCTTAGAACATTCTTGGAAAGAAACAGAAATACTTGTTAAGGATAGGGATGTTTTCCAAAATAATCTAGTGTGTAACCAGAAGGCAAAATGTCTTCCAAGATTTCTGCTCTTTAATGTTAGATAACTCTGAGTGGCGTATGTGTGCATGTGTGCATGTCTTTGTGTATACATGCACTTGTGTGTACATATGTGTTTGTATATGCATTTAACCC
This sequence comes from Tarsius wallacei, assembly GCA_963574415.1. Taxonomy (NCBI): domain Eukaryota; kingdom Metazoa; phylum Chordata; class Mammalia; order Primates; family Tarsiidae; genus Tarsius; species Tarsius wallacei. The sequence goes on along the minus strand of CAUYQG010276114.1, from coordinate 2,623 downwards.
ATGTTAAACTCCTTTTGGTGTCTCCTCAAGTCATTCATCTCTAGATTGAAATTGTGTCTCTGTTTTTCTTTCACTATCTTGTTTTTCTTTCAATACCCACAAAATAAAGCAAGATAGAAAATAATGTAACAGCCCTATAAACATTCCTGTTTAGTGAATGAATGAGAACAAATGCTTATATTCTTGAGCTATATGAGAATGTATGAGAATAAATGCTCATGTGACACCAATGTAAAAGCATTCCAAATCTTTCCCTTGTTTCACATGCATAATTACTGGTTTCTTTTAATAAACTGGTGATCATATCGTATTCTACAGCCAAACAGGAACTTCTAAAAGATTTTCACACTCATTGGTTATTAAAGTTTCCAAAGATCTAAGTACTCGTAACATCCTGAGCCTGTGATTTTCAACAACAAGGCTTTAAATTCTTCTGACATTTAACGGAATTTTCTGTGGTGTTAGAACCGTGTTCTACACAAAATGCATTATAGAACATTTGGTTTTTCTCTGGGGAAAAAAGGTAGCAATAATGAACTCTTGAGAAAGAAAATCCAGTTCAATTGGATTTTAAATATGCATGTTAAAAATAGATTGTGTATCCATGAGATGCTGGATGATACTTAATCAACAGTAATTGTTTTTCAAGCAAAGCATGCCCTTTCCACATTGTGCTCAGCACGCCCTTGCATTAGCTGGGATGTGTCATGCGCAGGGGTTGTGAGGGCCTCTGAATTGCTGTACTGAAGCCTTTTCTAAACCATTTGGAGTTAAAGGTCATCCCAAGTGACACTGGAAAGATACTATCTTACAGGTTGTCAATAAAATCTGTGATATGATTTATTACATGGAGTCAAGTGTTAATTGGATGGCAGCTGCCTTTGAAGGGAAAATCTTTTTCTTTTCTTAATGCTGACAGATAAAAACGAAGATATTAGCTGAAATGAAGGAAGCCTCTTGGTCTTCAATGGAAGTCTGAGGTTCACTAATTGTTCCACCTTCATTTATTTATTTAATTATTAAGCAATTAGCCATCTAGCTGTCTAAAAGAGAGACACGAATCTACGAACGGAAAGTGGTCTGCTTTTCTATTAGTCAGGCTCAGTGTAGAAGCCCATGCAGGTGAAGCTTGTGGTTGCTACTGTCTAACCAGTCAGATCTGCAATCTTTTCCTATTTGTTGACTCAGTGTCCATTCATACATATGCTCTTTCTTTTGTCCCGATTAAAAAGCCTATTCTTAATTGATAATCTAAAACACACTAAGTGATAGTGTGTGTTATTATTTTCTCACTTGTCAGACCTTCCAAAATATCTGCAGCATGTCACATATGCTAGAGTTGAGTTTGAGTCCCAACTCCCCCACTTGTGAACTTAACTTGTTCATCTGTATGAAGGGATTTGAAACATGTTCTCACTGGGTTTTTATGGAGATAAAGTGAGGTCATGAATAATTTAAAAGTTTGTGAATCTAAAAGTGCTAATTACAGTAGGAATGATTTTTACTAAAAGAATATAGACTTGGTAGTATAGATTAATGACTTGATAGTATAATTAGTCAGCCTGCAGGACAGGTGTAGTATTCCACTGAACAGTGAGACATTCTTGGTCATACCAAAATAATACTTTGTAGAGGAATGTTGCTGAAATTACTAGCTCTGTGCCAAAAACAATTGGATTTTTTTTAAACTATGGATTTTAAAATACTTAATTTTAGAGAAACATGTTTCATTGTGGGTGTTTATGGGTACTCTGGTTTGAATTTGTCCCACAAAATTCATATGTTGAAACTTAATTGCCATTGTGATAGCATTAAGAGGTAGGGCCTTTAGGAGGTGATTAAGTAGTGAGGTGGAACCCACACAGATGGGATTAGAGCCTTTATAAAAGGAATTGGAGGAGGGGGTTCTGCTCCTTTCGCTCTTCCATCTTCTGTTGCATGAGGGCACAGCAGCAAGGTGCCATCTTGAAAGTAGAAAGCAGCCCTCACCAAACACTGAAGGCTTGATCTTGGATTTCCCAGCCTCTAGAACTGTGAGAAATATATTTTTTAAATGAATTACCCGGTCTCAAGTATTTTGTTATAGCAGCACAAGTGGACTAAGAAAATGGGTATATTTAGCTTCATTTAATGTTCAAATTAAATGATTCCTGAAGTCTATCTCACTACTGTAAGATTAATTTTTTTTTCTTAAGGTTCTCCCTCTCCCCTCCCTTTCATCATCCTTCTCTCTTTCTTTCTCCAGGGTGCTTGGTTAGCCCAAGGTGTCAGAATTGGGTGCTTAGGGCCAGAGCAGAGAAAACCAGAAGGCTTTCTCAGGCCGCCATCATGTTCAATTTTCTCCAACTGGAGTTTCTGCTACTGTTGAAAAAGAAATGACTTGTTCACTCTGGTTGGCGGTCCAGGTACACAGTCTGTCCCAGATCAGACAGCAGCTTCTTTGTGTGCCAGGTTTGACAAAGTGGAAGTAGAGGGGTTTGGATTATGTCCAATATGTTCATCCTTTGCCTCCACTGGCCTAGGCCCAAATATTTCAGACATTTATTGAATTTGTAATGGTATCCCAAAGGCAAGACCAAGGTTTTTGGGTATCCCCATCAAGGAAGGGTGTCAGCCTCAGTCC
>CAUYQG010276106.1:0-17413 GCA_963574415.1 Tarsius wallacei | reverse complement strand
AAGAGCTATCTTCTGGGCTCCATTGTCCTCTCTGGGTTCCAACCCTCATGTGGGTTTTGGACTCTGAAGACTCTCTATTTTTAAAACACAAACCAAGATTTACAGGATATAAACTGATGAAGAGTGCATAAGAAGACCCTTAAGGAAAAAAAATCAATAAAACGTTGCCTTAGAAGATAAAAGAAGACCTACACTGATGCACGGATATATAGTTGTTTACAAATGAGACAACTTAAAGTCATGTAAAGTCTCAGCACTTGGGTTCCTGCAGTGTGGAAGACAAGATACCCTAACCAACCTCATTACTGAAGATAACTAAAAATGTGAGGTTAAAAAAATTATCATTTTAAATGCATGGGTGAGTTGGCAAGAAAATAGAGAGTCTTCAGAGTCCAAAACCCACATGAGGGTTGGAACCCAGAGAGGACAATGGAGCCCAGAAGATAGCTCTTGCCCCAAGGCCCTTTGCCACACCCAGTGAAACTGAACTTCGGTTTCCACTGGTGCAGTAGACAAAAGACAACGCCTCAGCCAGACCTCCTGCAAGGAGCTTCACCTTCGAAAAAAAGACCTTTGCGGTGAGAATGAACTGGAAACCCATCCTCATGTGAACTTGCAGCAACGTGAATTCACATTGAGTACGAATCAAGCACAGATGTGGTTTAAAGTGGTCCTGGGTTGACAGTGCCCCAGGCACCTGACAGAAGCAAGCATAGCTTGGACCAGAGAAACCTACCTTTCAAGTCACACCTCAAAGCATTCCCATAGATAACATCTTCAAGAACATGTCCCTACTCCTGAAAACACCGCACAGCACTCCGGAAGCTGAGGCACCACAAGTGAATGCCAGTCACAGAAAAATCGGGAGTAGAGTCAGGGCCTTTGAGCCTTGAGATATAGGAGCTACCACATGGAAGCTTCAAAGTGTCTGGGAAGGAACTATTTCTTAGGCTTGGTGGTGGGTGAAAGGATGTTGGTAATATTCTTTATTCTCCATATATATTTTATAAATATTCTTTTGTCTACTCAATATAGAGTAAAACAATGAAAAATTATACTAGAGTCAGTTCTCCTTACATTATTTTCTCAAGTTCAAGCAATTTTAATTAAAATGCCAGGAGGGCCGGGCTCAGTGGCTCAACTTGTAATCCCATGCTTTGCGAGGCTGAGGTGAGTGGATTGCCTGAGCCCATGGGTTCAAGACCCACCTGGGCAATTTGGCGAGTCCTCATCTCTACAATAAATAAAAAAATCAGCCGGGCATGGTAGCGCATGCCTGTAATTCCGGCTACTCGGAAGGCTGAGGCGGAAGGATCCCCAGAGCCCAGCAGGTCGAGGCTGCAGTGGCCGGGAGCGCCACTGCACTCCAGTCTAGGCAACAGAGTGAGACTCCAACTCAAAAAAAAAAAAAAATTGCCAGGAGGATGTTTTTAGGAACTTGACAATCTGATTCTAAAATTGATATTGAAGGATAATAGTCTATAAATTCTATGACAGCTTTGGGAAAGAAGAGAAACTTGGAGAGTCAAGCTAGGGGCAGATTCGACCTGCCAGATAGTTAGACATGTTTTAAAGTTATAATCTTTAAGGCAGAAAAATAGACCAGTAGGGCAATGGAGAACCTGTAACCCATTGCCTACACATGGTCCAGAAAGCACCAAGTCTATGGGAAAGAGGACCTTGCTGTAGACGGTGGGAAATAGGCTCACCAGATGGAGAAAAGCAAAGTTGTACCCTCCTATAAGAAAACTTTAAAGGAATTAAAATTATAAATATGAAAATAAACACAATAAACTAATTAAAAACATATAGGGCCTTGTCCTTATGACTTGGCATGAAGCGTATATTTAAACATAGGATTGCCGGGCTTGGTGGCTCAGCCTGTAATCCTGCGCCTTGGGAGGCTGAGGTGAGTGGATTGCCTGAGCTCACGGGTTCAAGACCCGCCTGGGCAACTGGGCGAGACCTCATCTCTACAATAAATCAAAAAATTATCCGGGCGTGGTAGCACGCACCTGTAGTTCCAGCTACTTGGAAGGCTGAGGCGGAAGGATCGCCGGAGCCCAGCAGGTTGAGGCTGCGGTGACTGGGAGCAGCCACTGCACTCCAATCTGGGCAACAGAGGGAGACTCCAACTCAAAAAAAATAAAAATAAAAAAATAAATAAACATAGGATTCAAAGCCCACAAACCTGAAGAGGGGAAATGCATTAGGCTTAATTACATCAAAATTAAGGTGATCTGTTCAGTGAAAGATGCCAAATCTCATTGAAGACAGATGATGAATTTGCTCTATCTAAAACCAACTAGATGCTGTGCACGGTGGCTCACACCTGTAATCCCAGCACTTTGAGAGGCCAAGGAGGGAGGATTGCCTGAGCCCAGGAATCCAAGACCAGCTTGGGCAACTTGGTGAGACCTTGTCTCTACAATAAATCAAGAACTTAGCCAGGCGTGGTAGTGTGCACCTGTAGTTCCAGTTACTTAGAAGGCTGAAGTGGAAGGGTTGCCTGAGCCCAGCAGGTCAAGGCTACGGTAGCCATGATTGTGCCACTGCACTCCAGCCTGGATGACAGAGTGAGACTCCAACTCAAAATATAAAAAATAAAAATAAAAAAATAAAACCAACTAGAGGTCAATATTCAGCATATCTGAGGAACTCTTGAAAATAAGCAGAGAAAGAGCATTGGGGAGATGCTTCCATGACCAGGAAATTATGGCATTGCCAGTTTGCCTCTTGACAAGGCAGGGTCGCCATTCCTCCGGGAAGCACCAGAGTTGGGGGGAGGAGCATGAAGTGAGGTTTGAATGAAATCAATTCCTAAATGGAAAGTTTTAATGGATGATTAATAACTGAAAGTGACTAAAAATTATTAACTCTGCCCAAAATGATATTTGGGGGAGGGAGATTTGACAGAGTATGTGGAGGCAATTATTTGAAAGAATAAGACCAATTAATGTGAATGCCTAACAAACCAAGACTCCTCAATAAACAATTGTAGGAGGGGATATGTAACACAATTTAATTTTTTTTTTTTTTCCAAAGACAAGGTCTTTCTATATTGCCCAGGCTAGTCTCAAGATCCTGGGCTCATGTGATCCTCCTGCCCCAACCTCCCAAAATGCTAGGATAAGTGTGAACTAACGGGCCCAGCCAATTTATACAAATTAAAACACACACACAGCAACACTATGGGTTTTTCAAAGATACCTCTTTAAGCACATGTATTAAACAGATTTGAGTGTCTTTTGGAAGGAGGGAAAATGGAAGATGAAGGAGAAAAACACGTGGACATTCTCTTACCACAATGAAATAAAGTCAGAATTCAATAACGAAATGTGAACCACTCCATTAATGGAAAAAATTACCTTTAAAAAATGTTAAAATAACAACAGAATTAAAATCTATAATTAAAATGTAGACTAAGAAGAACATCACCTATAGCATAGGACGCGGGCCTTCACTGCATACAGAAGAGTCCTGGTCTAAAATACTTTTAGTATCAAGCAAAAGAGAATGAAAATAAATTATTTGTTATTATCACTAATTATTTATTGCTACGCATTTAGCTCAAGACACTTGAAAAGGAATTAATAAAAATAAAAAGGGGATAATTCATGCACTCGAAAGCAGAAAAGTCATAGGCTCAAGAAATGAAATAAAGAGCTTTTCAAAAACAACAACAACAAAAGAGATAAGCACCATGAAAGTCTTACCAAGAAAAACAGAAAGAGAAGGAAACTGCATAAACACTTCATGGATAAGTAGAAAAGAAACTAGAACCACATCCTGGGAAAATATGTTTTCTCGGAATCTTGAGATTGTTTACAGTTCCTCTTTGTGGATTTAAATTCTGGATGAAATGAATAATTTCTAAGAAAACGTAAGTCATTTAGACTAATTTAAAGAGCGATAGAAAGCCTGTCAAGTCCAATAACTATGGGCAAAACAACTTAAAATATTCCCCAAGAACAACCACTTAAAGGAAAACAGGCTTATGTGGTTTCGTAGGCAACTTCTATCCAATGTTCAAGGAGGAGATAATTTGTGTTATTTCAAATGTTCCAGAACACGGACAAATATTTTTCAAGTGAAGCATTGTCTTGATACTATAACTTGACACAGCGAATGCTTTTCTCTACACATCTTAACGTGGAGCCAGCATTGCTGGAGGAAAAAAAAAAGAAGGCTGCATGGACTGGGCTGCACAGATTGTGCCACATGGGACTATCTGTTCCCCAAGGCTAGTACCTTTCCTGGACCCAGAGTTATCCCACGTCTGGCCCAGAGCCTGTTGGGTGAATAAATAAATTAAAACATGTTCTAAAAAAAGATACTATGAATCTGAATCCAACAGATGAATGGAACAAAAGTACACCGTGACCAAGGAGAGATGGTCCTGGAATGCAAGATAAATGGACTCCAGGAACCTGTCCAGGGAACCAACTCAGCATGTTGAGTTGGAGTGTAGAGTCATCTTGATAGTTGCAGAAAATGCATGTAATAAAGCAGAACATTCCTTCCTGAAATCAAATGTCATTGTAAAACATAAGGGAATGGCTCTGTCCTCGACAGATGTTGTGCCAAGTTAGCATCATGAAAGCTTCATGATGAAGTGTAAGAAGCATTTCCATGAAGGTTGGCAACAAGAGAAAGCATAGCTATGACCCCAGGTTGTTTTGGGGAGAGAGAGGTACCCAAAACAATGACAAAAGTAAAAATAGAAATAAAAGGGGCAAACTCATTACTAATTGTAGCTCATAGGAGTGTAGGCTTGAAAAGCCCAAGAGAGCCAACTAAAAATTTGTAGATACAATAAAAGAGCTCAGGAAGCTGAACTCCCAAATTTTTTCAATAAGAAAATGATAGTTCCAGCTACTTGGAAGGCTGAGTGGAAGGATCGCCGGAGCCCAGCAGGTCGAGGCTGCGGTGGCCGGGAGCGGCCACTGCACTCCAGTCTGGGCGACTGAGTGAGACTCCGACTCAAAAAAAAAATAAAGAAAAAGATGATGAATCTGGGGGATGGAAATGAGGAAAGAGAAAATGCAGGAAGGTTCTAGCCCTGCTAAGAAAACTATAGACATTGTTTAACTTTACATAATAACTCAATTATAATTTTCTTTTTCTTTTTCTTTTTTTTGTAGAGAATGGGGTCTCACTACATTATCCAGGCCAGTCTCAAACTCCTAGCCTCAAGCAATCCTCCCACTTCAGCCTCCCAAAGTACTGGGATTACAGGCATGAGCCACCACACCTGGCCAATAACTTGATTTTAAATGTGTATGTAGAAAGTATATGGTGATCACTAGCAGAATTAAATTTATATATGTAACTTCTAGACCACTAACGGAGAAAAGTGGAGTTAAGAAAAAAAAAATCAAACCAAAATGTAAGGTGGGGGTGGGGGGACACCAAAATCTTCTATGTAAATAGATCAAAGGACAGTCTCTCAGATGTGTTGGAAAAAATAGCATCCAGCTTTATGTTGTTTACAAGAAATATACCCAAAACTAAATGACACAATGTCTCTGAGAAGACAGTAATTCTTCTGGAGTAAAGTTCTGGAATTTGCAATTAGACAAGAAAGTAAATAAGAGGCATACTCATTGAAAATAAGGCAAATTTATCATTGTTTGCAGATGATATGTCTCTGGGCCTACAAGTTGAAGAGAAGCAGCTAGATCCAGGAAGTTACTTATTACAAAGTAAACACACAAAAATCTATTATATAAACAGAAAATGCAATGAGGGAAGATATACCACTCACAATAAAGACATGACACATAACATATAGGGATAGACTTAAGCAGCAAAATGCAGGAACTACATGGAGAAAATGTCAAGCTCTTGCTCTACAGACATAAAGAAATAGGACAAAAGAAAAAGAGTCATTCCCAAATTAATCTATTAATTTCCACCCAAATCCCCGTGATTTTCATTTTGACAGCATTATTCTAAGACTGTTCAATTAGAAGGAACATGGGTGTTCTCAGGTCAATTCTGTAAAAGAAGAAGATAGAAAGAGGACTTACCTTACAACATACAAAAAACAATTATAAAGCTACAACAATTTAAAGAGTGATGGTGGCATAGGGATGAGACAGACTGTAAATGGCAGAAATACACCAAAGTAAGATAAGAGCTTAGAATATGATAAAGGGAGCATTTCTACTTCATAGCTAAAAATCATAAGTATTCAACAAAATATTTTTACAAAGCAGGCTACCCACTTGGGGAAAAATAAAGCTGTATTCCCCCTTTCAGTCTTCTAAATGAATCAAAATTAAAATATTTAAGAAAATAATTAGAAAATGATGAGCAAAAATTGTATAATCTTAGGGGAAGAATATTATTTCTAAGAACAGCAAAAAAGAGAAAAAATCTAAAGTCATCAAGGGAAATAATGATAAGTGTGAAAACATAAAAATTTTACATAACTCTATGGGGAAAAAAAGTCCACATTCAAAACAAGTAAATGATGGACAAACAGGGTAAAACATTGTAAAGCATTTAGAAAAGGTTAAAATTTCTCATACCCCAAATTTTGGGGGTAAATTTTAATTTTGAAATAATTTGAGACTTACAATAAAGTTGTAAATATATATTTTTTTACCCAGATTCACTAATTATTCATGTTTTACTCTATTTGTTTTATATTCTCTCTCTCCAGATGTATGCATACATATACACACATATATAAATGCTTATGAACCATTTGCAATTAAGTTGAAAAAGATATAACACTCCTTTATCATTAATTACTTCCGAATATAATATCCACAGTTTTTATAAATAAATAAAAGCAAAAGTAGTTTAACAAGAGAACATGGTAAAGAACATGGACAGGTGCAAATGGCATACTGAATACAGCAAGTATTTTATTTGGACTCCTTTAGTCCCTAAAATACATTTAGAAGGCGAGAGCTTTCCCTGACCCTGGGTCAAAACTTGGACAGAAACAGAAGGTTTTGCTCACTGTGATTGATGTAATCATAATTACTATGATGACATCAAATGTCACACAATGTCTCACTTGCAATATTAGAATATTCATTTCTGTGTAATAATCACAAATTTAACTTAAATAAAACTTCTCCCCACTGCTGTGGGGTTTTGGCAAGCAGGAAGCCTGAGACAGAAGAACAGAGGACTGTGCCCTCTGCTCCCCAGCCTTGCATTTCCACACCTCCTAACCCATCTTGTCAGCCTGATCTTCTGCACCTGCCTAGGAGAAAGAAAAGAGGGAGGGGAAATCCTCCCACCTTAGCCTCCCAAGTAGCTGGGACTACAGTTGCACACCACTAAACCCAGATAACTTGGTTTTTTTTTTTTTTTTTGTAGAGACAAGGTCTCACTATGTTGCCCAGACTGGTCGTGAACTCCTGGGCTCAAGCAATCTTTCCGTCTTGGCTTCCCAAAGCGTTGGGATTACAGGTGTGAGCCAATGCACCCTGCCTCCCCGCACCCCACTTTTTAAAAACACATTAAAATGTGTTCATTTCTTTCCAAAATCACAAGCATAATATTTTAAAATATTGATGATGGAATCACAACAGTGAAAATTTGAGAGATAAACTCAAAGTTCAAATTAAAGTTGATTTTATGACTCTAAATGCTTTAAGCACAAATCTATAAAAAGTAAACCTTTCTGCTCAATAAGACATAAAAAAGAAAACCACATCAATTCTCAAAAAAAGCAGACAAATTAATAAAAATAGAAAATAATAAACATTAAAAAATTTAACCACATACCAGATCACCAAACAAATCTCAGCGTATTCCATACAACTGGTATCAATGTAGAACTAATTTTTTGACTACAGGAAAACTGAGTTGGAAATCAATAACAACAAAAACATGGATCAAAATAAAATCAAAATGGAAATTATATTAAATATTTAGAACTGGATAATAATAAAAATGCTACATATCAGAATTTGTGGCATGAAGCTAAAACAATATTTAGAGGGATATATGTAGCCTCAAAGCATTGTATTAGAAAGGAAGAAAGGCCAGGTGCGGTGGCTCACACCTATAATCCCAGCACTTTGGAGGCCGAGGTGAGAGGATTGCCTGAGCCCACGGGTTTGAGACCAGCCTAGGCAACATGGCAAGACCTCATCTCTACAATAAATCAAGAAAAATTAGCCGGGCATGGTGGCACGTGCCTATAGTTCCAGCTACTTGGAAGGTTGAGGCAGAAGGCATGCCTGAGCCCAGCAGGTTGAGGCTATGGTGGCTGTGAGTGTGCCACTGCACTCCAGCCTGGGTGACAGAATGAGACTCCGACTCAAAAAAAAAAAAAAAAGGAAAGGCTAGAAAGGAACAAAGACCAAAACTAAATTATGTGAGTATCCAACTCAAGAAGTTAGCCCCTGTGTATACAGAAGCTTCATATGTGAGAGAGGTGGTGACAGTCAGTGCAGGAAATGACTTTTTCAGAGAATAGCACTGGGAAAATTCGTAGTCCACATAAAGAAATAAAAATAGATTTCTATCTTACACCATTCATAAAATGTTTACTACATGAATTCAAAATGTGGAAACCAAAATCTCCAAACTTTCAGGAAAAAAATAGGAGAACGTCCTTATAACCTTGGAAAAGGAAGGATCTCTTGAATAAGACACAAAAAGCACAAACCAGAAAAGAAAACATGATATATTTGACCCAAATAAACTCTAAATTGCTCTTCAGCAAAGGACAAAATGAAAAAGATAAATGGAAAACTGGGAGAAGATATTTGCAATATACACAATGAACATGGAATTAGTACCCGGAATATTTAAAATAATAAAATGAAAAAGCAAACAATAGAGAAATGTGTGAAGTATATGAATAAGTGATTCATAGAAGAGGAATCACAAATAGTGAATAAACATATGAAGAAAGGCACAACAGCACTTGTAACAGGACATGTACATTGCCACTGCAATGGGGTGCTATTTCTCATCCATCAGAATGGAGAACATTTTATAGTCTGACAATACCAAAAGCTGACAAAAAATGAAGCAATTGAATGCTCAATACTGCTGTTAGAATGTAGACTAAGACAGTCACTTCGTAAAGCAATTTGGCAATGATGATTAGAGACGAAGATAAATATAGTTCCTGTCCTACCACTTCCCTGCAGGAGGCGTCTTGTTGAGAAATTCTGGAATATGTATATAGGGAGAGGTATGTGAGAATATTTAGAGCAGCAGAGTTTGTGATATAAAAAAACCAAGAAACTCCCTCAATGTTTATAAACAAGAAAATGGGTAAACTTATGGTATATTCACAAAAAAGAATACTGTAGAGCTGTTAATTAATGAATCAATATGAAGCAATTTCAGAAACAATGTTGAATAGAAGATACAAGTGGCAGAAACTTGCTTATAGAACAAATGTCAACTCTGCAAAACTGGTTCTGCCGGCACCTGACCCAGAACTGGCATGTGACTGGCCTTCAGCCATATTCAAATGACCTGAGAAGTGCTCTCATTATTACCAGCATTATGGACAGGAACAGAGTATATCACCCCAGTAGCTCAGGGGAAGATTTTCATAAGTTCTCCCATGTGAAAAGAAAGACATGACCCTGGAAGCCTCTTCCACACTCTCCACACCTTGCACGTGTTCACGCCCAATTCTGAGGTGCCACACAGCACGTCATCTCCCATGAACTTCTGGTTCTTCAAGTAGAGGAACTGGTAATAGTGATTGCAGATCTGTTTTCTTATAATCCTGACAGCCACCTCCTGAAGACTGTACAGTGGCTTTGGAGTCACTGGCTTTGGAGTCACTGAGGAGAGAGAGAGGGGGGGGGAGGGCAGGGAGAGAGAGAGAGGGAGGGGGACGGAGGGAGGGAGCCTGCCTCATTATTCCCTCAACTTTTCAGTGTATCTCCATCTCAGAGTTGCCCACATTCACTAGTGTGGGAGGGGCCATTTCCTGGGATGGTGACTTCTAAAGGCCCCAGCTCACAGAAAAGACTAAGCAAAAGTCTCCCAGGGGGCTTGGAGTGGATATCCAGGCATCAAATGAGGACAAAGAGAGAGTTCTCCATTTTTCCACCTTCTATGAGAGTGAGGAGCTGAGCACTGCTCCATGGCCACCGGCAAGATAGAAAGACCTTAGAACCTACAGTGTGGCACCCCCTATAAGGCAGAACCCCACAAAGGCTCCCAGATTTCAGAACCCCAGGGTAGTACCCACAGGACCCAGAACTCCAGGGATTATGGGTGCCTCAAGGTAACCAGTGTGCATGACGGCTAGAGAGGCCTCCATACCTCAGTATCTCCTGAGATCCAGGCCTTTTTGCCACCTGCAGTCAGGGAGCCCCATTAATAACCAAGGATTAATTTCTGCCATGCTGCAGGGTGAGGGCTTGACATTAGTTTTTGTTGTTTTTTCTTTTTTGAGTTGGAGTCTCACTCCTTTGCCCAGGCTGGAGTGCAGTGGCATGCACACTCACCACCACCCAGTCAACCTGCTAGGCTCCAGTGATCCTTCTACCTCAGCCTTCCAAGTAGCTGGAACTACAGGCGCGCACTACCATTTTTTATTTTATTGTAGAGGCAAGGTCTCATCAAGTTGCCCGGGCTGGTCTCAAACCCGCAGGTTCAGGCAATCCGCTCACCTCGGCCTCCCAAAGTGCTGGGATTACAGGCTGAGTCACCAAACCCGGCCAGCATTAGCTTTTTTTTTTTTTTTTCTTTTTTTGAATTAGGGTTTGCTCTGTCACCCAGGCTGGAATTCAGTACCATGGATCACTGCAGCTTCAAACTCCTGGGCTCAAGCAATCCTCCCACCTCAGCCTCCTGAGTAGCCAGGATTACAGACACATACCACCACAACCACATAATTTTTAAAAAAATTTTTTGTAGATACAGGGTATCACTCTACAATCCAGGCTGGTCTCAAACTCCTGGCCTCAAGTTACTCTCCTGTCTCAGTCTCCCAAAGTGCCGAGATCCAGCCTTTAACTTTACTTTGGGAACTGAGGTTCATGCAGGCCACATGTGTCTTTTACACTAGAACCATGTACATGGAGGTGCTTAGGAAATGTTTGCTGAGTGAATGAGTGAATAAAGTAATGAACGAATGAGCCCATGACAGGATTTTGTTCTGAAGAGGCAGGTGTTGTGTAACCTCTGCCTTCCTTCACTCACCTTGACTCTTTGTAATTCCCCACCCGATCATCCAGCACATGCTTCCAAGGGAGAGCTTGACTTTGGTGTTGGGGAGGCAGACAGGCTGAACAACGAGGGACCAGTTGATAGGGTCCTTGAGCTTCAGGAGGGCAATGTCCTGAGACATATGATTGTGGAAATCCTCATGAATCACGATGTGAGTGAGCTGGAGCTGAGTGCCATTTTCTGAGAAGTGTTGGACTCCCACCTTCACGGAGTACACTTTGGGGTCCCTGGACCTACAGGACCATAGGTAGGAGGCAGATCGCCAGCAGTAAGGCCGTAAGTAGTTGGAGAGACAGGGGCTGAGCACAGGGCCACCCAGCCAGGCCCCCTTACTTCCAGATCCCCAGACTCACCAGGGCCCCCCAGGCCAGAAAGCAAAGACCCCGGGCATGGCCAGCCACACTGACTGACCTCTGTAAGCAGTGTGCAGCTGTAAGGACCCACTGCTGGTGGATGAGGGAGCCGCTGCAGATGAACGTGCCCAGGAAGAGGATGCTCACCTGCCATGGCCACTTGCCTACCTCCACCAGTTTTCCCTTCACCATCCTGCAGGATGTGTTGGTCTGACCACAGGCTGAGAACCAGGGCCCTGAGGAAGAGGTTCTCGGGCAGCAAAGGGTAGCCTTCACACCCCTGTACACAGCAGACTATCGAAGCAGAGAGATCTTCTTCCAGTCCTGTCATAAGCAGCCCACTGCCACATGCACATGTGGAGAGGTGCTTTTCCCATTGCCACACTCGCATGTGGTTATGGAGAGACATGTTGGCCCCATGACCTCTGTCTCTGTAAGGTCATCGCCCCACATGCATCCCCACATCATCACAGCCATCATCTATGTGCTGCTGCACACATCCTCACCACCCCAAAACATCGAGATGCTCGAGGGCAGCGCAGCATAGTTCAGAGTAGATTAACCATTCATTCATTCAGTCAGTCGGTCAGTCACTTATTCAAGGAGGTACTAGTCCAGGAGGGGAAGTCACACAGTGATGGAAAAAAAGACAAAGTCTTTGCATTGGAGGACACATCCCCACTCACAGCTGCCACCCTAGCATGCTTTCTGCCAAGCAGCAGAAGGGGCAGCTGGCAAGGTGACCTGAGCCAGGGCCATCACCACAAAATCATCTGTGGTAGCAGTTAAGGTGGGAGCCTGAGACAATCTGTCACTTGGGATCCCAAAGACTCTACTGAAAACCAGTGTTGAGGCCGAAGTGGAAGGATCACCTGAACCCAGCAGTTCGAAGCTGTGGTGACTCTGAGCATGCTACTGCACTCCAGCCTGGGCAACAGAGTGAGACTCCAACTCAAAAAAAAAAAAAAAAGAAAGCCAGTATTGAATCCTGGTTCCACCACTCACAAGTCACTAAAGCTCCTAGAATTCCTACTGTGAAGTGGGGGTGCTGCTAAAGCCCACTTCACAGGGTGTGAGATGTCATACCATCTCAAAGGGGCCTGACAGAGTGGATGCTCACACCTCACTTCACAATCATCACAAGTCTGGTTCTCCTGTGATTGTGCCTCCCAACCAAGCTCTCTTGCTCCAGGGATGTTAGTCTAGTTCCCCATTTGTAATAAGGCTCTTCCCTCATGTGTCCCTGGTCACCCTTGAAATTGGAACTGTCCCAACACCGTATGGGTCCCAAGTCTGCTAAGGACGTACCCATCAGGGTGTGGACATGCGGAGACCCTTCAAGCAAGAGGACAGCTGGCATAGGCGCCCAGGCAAACAGACCCTTCCTGTCTCTGTCCCATGTCCCTGAAGCCCTACCTTCATCATAGGACTGATTATCTAATCTGGCAGAAAACGGAAGTGCGGGAGGGCCCTGAAGATCCCCTGGCCCACAAACCATGGCAAGCAAGCTGTCCGGGCCACACTGCTCCTTCTAATGGGATGTGGGGATACAGGGGGTGGGGCATCTCTACTGTGCGAGAATTCTAGAACTCGTGGTTGTTTATTCAGCAGGGAGTAGGCCTCTGCCCCCGGCTTAGGGGGCTTACTCAGCTGAGGCAGCAGCAGGACTCGAAGGAGGTAATATGGTCATGGCAAGGCCCTGCCAGGGCCACGAGGTGATGCTTCTGTCAAGAACCTCCCCAGAACAATGCTCCCAGTGCCTGGCCCGTGACAGTGCCTCCTTCAGCTCTCAGCAGTGCATCCAATGCCCAGTGTTGGCCTTGATGGTACCCCCATGCCTAGTTCTGAGCTTGTGACAGCCCAGCCTAGGTTCCTTCACGAAGCCCCTCTGATGGCCCCCCTGGAGGTGTGGAAACTGAGGCACTAAGAGGGGGATGGCCAGGCACAGTGGCTGTCTGTAATCCCAACACTTTGAGAGGCCAAGACGGAAGGATTGCTTGAGCCTAGGAGTTTGAGACCAGCCTGGGTAACATGGCAAGACCTCGTCTCTACAAAAAAAAAAATCAAAGAAAAAGTAGCTGGGTATGGTGGCGCACAGCTACTCGGGAGGCTGAGGTGGAAGGATCACCTGAACCCAGGAGGTTTAGGCTGCGGTGAGCCGTGATCATCCCACTGCACTCCATCCTGGGTTCAGAGGCTCAGCCTGTAAGCCCAGTACTTTGGGAGCCCAAGGCGAGTGAATTGCCTGAGCTCGCGGGTTTGAGACCAGTCCAGGCAACCTCGTCTCTACAATAAATTAAAAATTAGCCAGGCATGGTAGCACGCACCTGTAGTTCCAGTTACTCGGAAGGCTGAGGTGGAAGACTCGCCTGAGGCCAGCAGGTCGACGCTGGGGTAGCCATGAGTGTGCCACTGCACTCCAGTCTGGACAACACAGTGAAACTCCAACTCATGAAAAATAAAGGGGGAGGATGACTAGTTCCTGTAGTGTGATTGAGGTGGAACTGGAGTTTTCCTTTTTCTCTTGGGAAAATTTTCAAGAGAACAGCTCCTGGGTAGAGCTCCAGGCTGAACATGCCTGGGTAGGTAGCTTCCTGAGAGGAAGCAGCTTGCAGTCTTGGGTCTCCATGAGTCAGTAGAATGGATGACATCTTGGGACACCTCCCCACCACCACCCTGAGGTCCCCCTCTCAAGCATCCCATGCTCCTCACACTGTCCATGAGGACAGTCCACTCCTGCCCCACCCCATTGTCACTGCTGTCAAGGATGTGGGTGACGAGGTTGTTCACACATTGCTAGGGGAGATAAAGTGGGACAACCACTATAGAATCAGAATCATTTAGTAGCACTTCGGAATCATTTAGTAGCACAGAAAGCATGCCTACCCCACAGCCTACGGTTCCACTCTTAGTTGTGTGCCCTGGAAATGACTCGTATGCAGCGGGAAAGATGCACAAGACTGCTCACAGCAGTGCTGTTGAGATGAACCCTGGCTGGAAGCCACCCAGCTGCTGTCCAAGACACACAGAGTCCCTAACAGCAGTGAGCATGGACCACCCTCTGCTACGCGTAACTCGATGGTGAATCTTATAAATCTATTTTGAGTAAAATAAGTCAGATACAAAAGGGCACAGACTGTATGACATTCCAAACAGGCAAAACAAACTAATATATGAAAATCAATGAGATTATCCCTACAATCAGAAACTCTCAAGAGGAAAAGCCAAAAAAAAGAGGGAGACAGAGAAAGAAAAGAGAGAAACTCCAGAGAAGAGAAACCCTATCTACTCTTCTCCCTTTGTGGAAAACAATACTTTGGGGGGGGGGGCACCAATCAATCAAAATAAGACAGTTGAATGAAAATCAAACATATCCGTGATCACAAACAAGGTGAATGCATAGGATTCTACTTTTAAAAGACAAAGGTTCTAGCCTGGGCAACAGAGCAAGACTTCATCTCTACAGAAATTAAGAAACTACAGCATAGTGGCACCTGCCTATAGTCCCAGCTACTCAGGAGGCTGAGGCCAAAGGATCTTCGGAGCCCAAGAAGTCAAGGCTGTTGCAGCCTTGCACATGCCACTGCATTCCAGCCTGGGCAACAGAGCAAGACCTTGATTAAAAAAAAAAAAAAAAAAAAAAAGACAAAGACAAAAGTTCTTACATTGGGGGGAAAAAAAAAACCACTCACATGCTACTTATTAAAGACATACCTAAAACAAAGTGACATAAAGAAGGTGAAAGTAGGCCAAGTGTGTTGGCTCACACCTGTAATCCCGGCACTTTGGGAGACAGAGGTAAGAAGATTGTCTAAACCCAGGAGTTCGAGATCAGCCTGGTCAAATTGGTGAGACCTCGTCTCTACAATAAATCAAAAGAATTAACCGAGTGGTGGTGTACACCTATAGTTCCAGCTACTCAGAAGGCAGAGGTGGAAGGATCACCTGAGCCCAGCAGGTTGAGGCTGTGGTGGCTGTGAGCATGCCACTGCACTCCAGCCTGGGCAACAGAGTGAGACTCCAACTCAAAAAAAAAAAAAAAAAAGGTAAAAGTAAAAAGATGGGCAAAAATATATTAAGTATATGCAAGCAAAAATGGCAGTCTTAATCTCTAAAAAATGATTTCAAAATATTTAAAAAGAAAGAGAAAGTTATTTTATGTTGAAAAATAGACACTTCTCAAAAGAAGACATACAAACAGCCAACAGATACATGAAAAAATGCTCAGCCTCACTAGTCATCAAAGAAACACATATTAAAACCACACTGCTGAGATACCACCTAACTCCAGTCAGGATGGCCATCATCAATAACTCAAAAAAAAAAACAAAAAAAAAAACCAGATGCTGGAGAGGATGCAAGGAAAAGGGAACATTTCTACACTGTTAGTGGGAGTGTAAACTAATACAACCTCTGTGGAAAACAGTTTGACGAATCCTAAAAGATCTAAAAATCGACCTTCCATGCAACCCTGCAACCCCCCTATTAGGAATATACCTGGAGGAACTCAAATTACTCTATGAAAAAGATACCTGCACACACATGTTTATTGCAGCATTATTCACAATAGCAAAAATATGGAACCAACCACGCTGCTCACTGAAAGAGAACTGGTTGCCGGGCTCGGTGGCTCAGCCTGTAATCCCGCGCTTTGGGAGGCTGAGGTGAGTGGATTGCCTGAGCCTGCGGGTTCGAGACCCTCCTGGGCAACTTGGCGAGACCTCATCTCTACAGTAAATCAAAAAAAAAAAAAAATCAGCCAGGCATGGTAGCACGTGCCTGTAATTCTGGCTACTCGTAAGGCTGAGGCCGGAGCCCAGTGGGTCGAGGCTGCAGTGGCAGGGAGTGGCAACTGCACTCCAGTCTGGGCGACAGAGTGAGACTTCAACTCAAAAAAAAAAAAAAAAGAAAGAGAACTGGTTAAAAAAAATGTGGTACATATTCATGATGAAATATTATGCAGCCATAAAGAAGACAAAATTATGAACCTCACAACTTGGATGAACTTAGAGTCACAATACTGAGTGATCTATCACAGAAACAAAGAACTGTGTACCACACGTTCTCACTCATAAGCAGACCATGAACAATTATCATAATACTATAAGAAAGTGATTGGTAGTAGTGGGAAACTGCCAGGGGGGAGGCACACCTCATCAACAAGGGTACATGCATAATGAACATTTGTATACCTAACCCTGAATTGTACCCCACATCTTTAAAATAAAATTTTTTTTATTTAAAAAAAAAGACACAAACTACAATGATATGTGACATCATAAAGTTCCAATCATTAATAAAATAACTTCAAACATAGCAAGCAAAATCAATCAGTCATACATGAGAAAACAAAAAAACCTCACAGCAGGAGAGTCTCCTTCAACTCACTTTGTCATTAAAGGATGGAATATTTATACTACTAATAAAATAATACTAATAACTGGAGCAATGCATTAAAAAAAAGTTATTGGGTGTGTCCAAGCAAATTCATAACCTTAGAGGCAATTATAATTGAATAACAGAGAATAAACATAAATGAATGAAATACTAAAACCAAGAAACCATATATGGGGCCAGGTATGGTGGCTCATGCCTGTAATTGCAGCATTTTGGGAGGCCAAGGTGAAAGGATCGCTTGAGCCCAGGAGTTCAAGACCAGCCTGGTAAACACAGCAAGACCTCACCTCTACAAAAAAATCAAAAAAATTAGCTGGGCATGGTGGCACACTCCTGTAGTCCCGTTACTCAGGAAGACCAGGAGGTAAGCTGCAGTGAGCCGTGATCGTACAACTGCACTCTAGCCAGTCTGGGTAACAATATGAGATTCAGACTTTTTAAAAAAGGGATGGGGGAGAGGAGAGGAGTCTGGCTTTACAGCTTGC
>CAUYQG010276104.1:0-18300 GCA_963574415.1 Tarsius wallacei | reverse complement strand
ACGCCCGGCTAATTTTTTTGATTTATTGTAGAGATGAGGTTTTGCCTGCCCAGGCGGGTCTCGAACCCGCGGGCTCAGGCAATCCACTCACCTCAGCCTCCCAAGGCGCGGGATTACAGGCTGAGCCACCGAGCCCGGCCTGGCTAATTTTTTTATTTATTATAGAGATGAGGTCTCACCAAGTTGCCCAGGCGGGTCTCAAACCCGCGGGCTCAGGCAATCCACTCACCTCAGCCTCCCAAAGCAAGGGATTACAGGCGGAGCCCCCCAGCCCAGCTTTCATTTCCTTATAAGCGTTCCTGTGTCACATAAAACTTACATTAAATAAATTTGTATGCTTTTCTTTTGCTAATCTGTCTTTTGTTACCAGGTTCTCAGTCAAGAACTTAGAGGGGTAGAAGGAAAATATATTTTTCCTCCCCTACACTTTTGATACAGGATTCCCACTTGAGGGAATACAGAAAAAGTTATCTTTACAAGGATTTTAATTTTAATACTATCAAAAACTTGAAGACAAGCTAATTATCTTGTAATAGGAAAGTATTTACATATCCTAAGCATCTACTCAGTATGTAGTCATTTAAATAAAAATTACACATAATTGACATCAAGGAAACACTTATAATAAGCATAATCATGTGAATTTCAAAGGGAAGAAAATATGTCCAAAGGTTAACATATTATGAATCTTTCTATTTTCTAAGTTTCATTTTAGATATTTATATTATTGGTATAATTTAGTAATGTACTTTGTCAAACTCTATCTTATTAAGTATACTTCAGATGGGCACAATGGCTTACACCTATAATCCCAGCACTTTGGGAGGCCGAGGTGGGAGGATTGCTTGAGCCCAGGAGTTGGAGACCAGCCTAGGCAACATACCGAGACCTGGTATCTACAAAAAATCAAAAATGTTAGCTGGGCATGGTGATACACGCCTATAGTCCCACCTACCAGGGAGGCTGAGACAGAAGGATCACCTGAGCCCAGGAGATCAAGACCAGTGAGCCGTGATTGTGCCACTGCACTCCAGCCTGGGCCACAGAGTAAGACCCTGATTCACAAAAAAAAAAACTAATATCATGGCCTTCTTGGTCCTTCTCCGTCACATCCTTGCACATCTTTCTTTATAAGCAACTTACTGAATAAATGCAGTGGAAGCCCAGATCTGGCTAAGTTAAATGGACCATAGGAAAGTCCCTTCCCTTCTTTGGGTGTCAACTTCCTCATACATTCATGGAGTGGGCGTGAGGGTGGACTTAGTGAGCCCCCTGAAGATATGAAGATGAATAAGGTACAACCTTTGTTCTCCTAGAGCTCTCAGTTGAGTGGAGAAGACAGACAAGCTGATAGCTCTGTTTACTGTAAAAGAAGGTGATAACACAGGATGTTCGTGAGGGTGCTCAAGACATGCTATGGGAGTAGAGAGAAAAGGATTCTTTCCATTACGGTAGGCTTCATAGCAGAGATAGCATTTGCACTAGGGTGAATAGGTAGCATTTGCTAGGGGGAATGGGGTTTTACCAGGCAAAGAAGTGAAGAAAGTATCAAGGATATCAAGGCAGAGAAAATAGGAAACACAAAGGTATGAAGACATAAAAGGACTGACAGAAGCCAGGCTCGGTGGCTCAGCCTGTAATCCCACGCCTTTGGGAGGCTGAGGTTAGTGGACTGCCTGAGCCCGCGGGTTCGAGACCCGCCTGGGCAAGCGAGACCTCATCTCTACAATAAATCAAAAAATCAGCCGGGTGTGGTAGCACGCGCCTGTAGTCCAGCTCCTTGGAAGGCTGAGGCGGAAGGATCGCCGGAGCCCAGCAGGTCGAGGCTGCGGTGGCCGGGAGTGGCCACTGCACACCAGTCTGGGTGACACAGTTTGACACCAACTCAAAAAAAAAAAAAAAAAGCAATCTTTCTCTACGGTCCTAATGAAATATGGAAGTTTGTTGGTGCTGATCCCAAATATTGAAATAAATGGTGAATTATTTGAGAGGAAAAATACAGATAAAAGTAAAGCCCAACAGGCTTTATGAGGTTTCTTAGTTTAAAAAGTCTTTCCTTAATTAATCGAAGAAAATATTGATTTTTGTACAAGTACTGATTCTTAGAAAATACTTCTCTTGATATGGAAATATTTACAATAAGCATTTCCAAGAGAAAATAGAAAAAAAATCTTAATTTTTTCCTTTGTTTATTGCCATTAGTTAATGTAGAGAAACAGTGGTATGTGATTTGAGAGTAACAGTTATATGAAGTTACCTGCTAAAATATTGGCTTTGCCATTTATTACCTACCAAATTCTGTATTTCCTAGGTTCAGAATTTCTATTGCTGAGGTCAAATATATATTTTTGGAAACAGCATCAGTCAAAGCTAGTGATCATTACAGGAAAATGGTACTTTTAAGTGTAAAATATCTTCAGTGTCCTGTGAATAAAAGACAACTGCATTGCCTAAGGAAAGAAACGATTAATATTAATTATTTATTGCTCAAGAAGTAATTACATCAAAATGGTTGTTTACTAATAACTGTTTAACATTCATGGAAAGAGTGTTTCTTGAAGAAGGAAATAGGATGTTAACTTTTTACGTCAAAAGAAAGCACTACTGGAAAAACTTTGGCAGTTTTCCTACCCTAAAAACGA
The DNA here is from genome assembly GCA_963574415.1 of Tarsius wallacei. NCBI lineage: Eukaryota > Metazoa > Chordata > Mammalia > Primates > Tarsiidae > Tarsius > Tarsius wallacei. The sequence goes on along the minus strand of CAUYQG010276104.1, from coordinate 15,658 downwards.
CTAATGCATTCATCTTAAAGGAGACTAGACTTCTGAAAGTCCTGATAAACGTCTTTGTAGCGTTTGGCATTTCCTTTTACGTAATTTCAGCTTTTAAACTAAAGACCAGAGCATACACTGGCATATGTTTGTTTTTCTTGTTTTGTTCATCGTTAGTCCTTTTCTGATCTGATTCCTAATGAAAATAACAAACAACATTTGTGGTAGCACTTTGGGGTTTAGACAATTCTTCGACATGGATTGTCCTATTTTTTCTTCAAAACAACTTTGTGAGAGTAGTGAGAGGAAGCGGTAGTTGTAGAATTCTCACTATGGCGACAGGAATACTAAGGATTGTGTAAATTAAGTGATATGCTGGACTGTGACAGATAGGGAAACCCGGACGCCAGGCTTTCAACACCAGCACCCGCTCCTCTCTCATTGACCGTCCAACTAGTACTGTGTCTCCGTTCCTCTTCTGCCTCTGCAGTGGAGAAATCTTAGGGGGATAACAGGTGACTTCTCAGTGTGGCATCAGCATGCATTTTAGAATCAGACAGACCTGGGTTTTCATCTAGTCTCCTCCAGTTATGAGCTATGGGATTTAGGCTAGCGGTTCTCAAAGTGTGGTCCAAGGCCAGCAGCCTCAGCATCACCTTTGAAGTTGTAAGAAATACAAACTCTCAGGCTCCGTCTCTGACCCAGTGAATCAGTAACTCTGAGGATGAGGTCTAGCATATTTATTTCTGAGAAACCCTCCAGGTGATTCTGATACATGCTAAAGTTTAAAAACCAGTAGTCTAGGCCAAAGCACTTCAGCGAACATTCTGTATTCTCTTTAAATCGGTTCAATGATAGATGTAATTTAGAGGACTTAGGGGGATTGGGACAATAAATGTGAAGCAACTAATTCCTAGCAGGCTCTTTAGAAATGGTAACATTCCCAGGGGGTTGAAATGTATCACAAGAGTTAATTCCACATCATTCATTCAGTTTTTTCCTCTAGGGGAAGAGAAGTGAAGTGATGACCTTTCCTGAATGCAGCACTATTTCTAAATCTGGACAAGATGGCTGATTCTAACTAATGAGTAACTCATGGGTGCACTTTGGCTATAGTTGAAATGATTAGTGACTGCCATTGAAAAGATCAAATGAAGCCAAGTGGTTTTTCTACCTAAGAACCTTAGGAAAAAACCAGGGAGAGGGCATGACCTCTTTCTTTGACACCATCATTTTATGAGTTGTTTATTTACGTAATTCTGATGTTGTCTCGCAATAGGGTCAATTTCAATCTCATAGCTTGTATTACTTAACATTTGTATGTCAAATGTGGCTTGGTAATTTAAGAGTTCTCAGTTTAAAATCCTCAGTTTAAAACCTATAAATTCAATTTTAAAAATCAATGAAAAAGATTTTAGTCTCGTTTCCACCAAAACATATAAAAGTCATTGTTTTCTTTCTTTCTCTTTTTTTTTTTTTTTTTTTTTGAGTTGGAGTCTCACTCTGTCGTCCAGGCTGGAGTGCAGTGGCACACTCACGGCCACCCCCAGCATCAACCTGTTGGACTTCAGGGATCCTTCCACTTCAGACTTTCAAGAAGCCGGAACTACAGGGCACATTACTACACCCAGCTAATTTTTTTATTTATTGTAGAGACGAGGTCTCACCTAGTTGCCCAGGTTAGTCTTGAACCCGTGGGCTCAGGCAGTCCACTCATCTCCGCCTCCCAAAGTGCTAGGATGACAGGCTGAGCCATCGAGCCAGCCATTTTCTTTTTGTAAATCATTTTGTAACCGGCTAATTTAGTCTTATGTTGCTCTACGAAATATAGAGGTATGAACAGACAAATCAAGCCAGTTCCTTCTTCTGATCCCCTTTGGTTTCCTCTTCCTGGACCCACAAAGGGTTTCAGTTCAGAGAACAGTTGTGATGTACCTGCCTCGTGCCAGGTACTATGCTGTGTGCTTGAGGTCTCTCCATCCCCACTGATTTGACTCAATTTCCGGGGACAGTTCTAGAGCAGGAATTGAGGTATAAAAGTCATGCCAGTTGGGTACCCAGGGTTTTATTTTTAGATTGTTAAGAATCTTGTATAATTTGCATATGAGTTTTAATTACCAGAAAAGAGAGAAGTAGTATGCCTGCTTTTATTTAACTTTCGGCATGCCCAGATTCCTGAAGTTGGAAGAGAAATACCATCCAAAGTGACTTATTATTATTATTACGCTTATTTACTTGTTTTCCAAAGGTGGGATTCCTGACTTGGGAGGGACAGTGAGGAAAATCTAGTGCCTTAGGTTTTTGAAGTGTGAAAATACAGGGTTTTTATAGCTGTGCTAGTTGTGTTTTTATACTTAGGCTATAGCCTAAGGGCTCTCTATTAAAGAGGCTTAACTCGTTAGGAAAGAGGAAAAATATTTAGCTATAAACTGGACTTAAACTGCATGTAACATTTTTTTGCTAAAGGTTACCACATCTCTGTTTATAATATCTAGTTGTAGATAAAAAGATTAAAAGCTAATTACTCCGATATTTACAGAGAACACACACCTTTGACTAACTGCTTAGAATCTCTAGTTATATCACACTCAAGGCAGAAAATGATTCTGCTAACACTTTGTAACCCCAGCAATAACTGCTTCTACCACCCTGGGTCATCTAGCCCTAAATCTTGCACTGGTGCTTTAAACGAGATCTTGACAGGGGAGCTGGTAGAATCCATTTCTGTCCAGCCTCAGCTGTCTAATTGCACCTCAAGAACACTGCTAAATCATTTGCCCGAGCATTTATTTTTGTAGACTCCACCTTGGACTTAATCACTTACCTTTGTGCCAAAGAATTTGTGCTGGTAAAACAGGGCAACTCGGATCTGGGCAGAACCGGCTTTTTCTGCTTCTGTCCAAAGGGTCAGTGACAGAAAGGCTGATGGCAGTGATTTTATCATTGAATGGTCTAATTGTTCTGGGTTTTGTGTTTTTCCCTTTACAGAAACTCTACAGGCTTGAAAACTCTGAGATAAGGAGAAAAGCTAACCTAAAAACAGTGTTTGCCATCTCAAACCTTTAGCTAGTAGAAAACAGATCATCTTTGTTGCACCTTGGCTGGGTAACATTGCACACATTATTTGGGCAATTGAGGTCAGTGGAAACAGCTGGACTTCACTTTCCCAGGTACTTTATATCTAGCCTGAATTATGGACGTCATTCAGGCACAAAGCCCCCCTACTTAGAGAGTGAGTTTCCGTTTTGTTGGTGCATTTATTATGCTCATTTGATAGACACTTAAAAGCCCAAGGCTATGGTTTTGAATTATCAGGGTTATAGTTTCTCTCCAGTATTTTATGATTTAATCTATTCAGGTGACCAGGAATGTATAAAATACTGCATACTTTTGCTAAACCTGTTAGCGTACCTGAAAAGGAGAGTGGCATCCATTCTGTTTGCCTCCATTGCCAGAAAAGTAACAAAAAATTGCTCAGAGGTATTCTTTAGGAAGCGTGTGGCTACTTTTAAAAAGAGTCAAAATCCTTAGCCTGGGAGGTAAAATTTGGGCCCAACTTGATATTTTGGCCTTCTCTGCGTCTACTTCTCTTTCTTGACTCCCGCTTTCCCACTGTACAGAAATGCCATATTCTCTTCTCTCATCTGAAGCACCTAACTTTTCTCCTACGCAAGTCTTACGCATCTAAGCAGATCTTTCAAAATTACACGGTGTCTCAAAGGAACCGAACTTGTTCATACTGACAAGCATGTCCCCCTCAGAACTTGTTCGTGATGTCTGCTTTCTCTCCTACTCATCTGACCATCATCTACGACCGTTTCCCACTTGTTTGACTATTAACTGAAATAAAACTGAAGTAAGAGCACAACTTAAGTGACAAGATCATTTTCTGTTGTAGTTTATCTTCCAAATGCCTTACTAGCTTCCTGGGGACAAGATTCATGCCTTATCAACCGTCAATTTGCTAATGACATATCACCCTCCTTGAACATAGTAGGCAAGGGACAGCTATGGAATAGGGTTCATTTTGGGGGACAAACAACAAAAAGATTAAGTTTAGGAATGACACATAATGGAATTTTCTCCTTGATAGGATTTACTGCGAACAGGTTGCAAATATGTGATACTTATTTGGGGCCCTCCCTCTCTCAACATCCCACCCTCTCCCCCCCAACACACACACACACTCACACACACACACACACACACACACACACACACACACACACACACACCTTCTTCTGATGCTTCCATTTCATCTCTTCTACTGGTTGCAAGCTGTAGTTCTCTGCTCTGCCCCAGATAGGCCTTCAGTTCCCAGCTATTACCCAGACAGGATTTTATTAGACACTGAAGGGCTGCTTTACTTGCTTTTGTCCCATCCCTTAAGTCATCCTGATCTTTCTCCATCAAGATTCTCCTATCCCTTACTCCCCCTTCCCATGTGATATTCAATTTAAGAGTTTGGGGCTCTTCAATGTGTGTATGAGTATAATTAATACTGTGTGTATAATGTGCGTATGCCCCAAATAAGTATAATTTAGGGGGGGAGAGAGGAGTGTTCCTTGTGTTGTGTAAGCCAAGTCTCCTTCTTAGGGCAGAAAAACAAGTGTTATACAACACCAAAATCTCTGAACTTTGTTCTTCACTCTAAATAACAGAGTTCTAAAGTATCTATCTAATAGCACTTTGGGAAGAACCCTAGCTCTTAATTTTGCTTTTCATTTTTTTTTTATTGTTTTAAGAGTTTTAGTTTCTATGTAGGATTAAAATAACTTAAATAACATATTTCAAATATGTGCTTCCTACTTTTAGCCTGTATTTTTAGAATTATGGAATAAAGTATATGGGCGAATTTACCCCCTGTCCCAAGAAAGTATGCATCCAGTCATCTGTAGATACCGTGCATAGTCAAAGAGCAATACTTTAAGATTCCTATCACCTCACGATAATGGGATATGTTACAATCTAAGAGCAAGCTTAACATTGAGAATGAAATTTCTGGAAAACAAATTCAGAGCGTGAGTTACATAATCAGGCAGCTGGCTTTACAGTTGGAAATAAATGGAAGATTAGTCCATTGTATTCGTCAACGTTCTCTAGAGAACCAAACCCAATAAGATGAATGGATGATGGATGGATGGATGATAGATAGATAGAGAAGATTTATTATGAAAATTGGGTTGTGCATTTATGGACGCCAAGGCATCCCACAATATTCTACCTGCTGCTGAAAAAGCAAAAAAGTTGGTGGTATAGCTCAGTCTGATTACGAAGGCCTGAGAACTTGGAAAACCAATAGTCTAATAGGACTTAATTGGAGTCCAAAGGCCTGAAAACCTGGAGCTCTGATGGCTGGGGGCAGGGGAAGGTGGTTGTCCCATCTCAAGACTGGGCAAACTCCCCTTTCTCCTCCCTTTTGTTCTATCTGAGCCCTCAGTGGATCTGATTATGCCCCCCACATTGGTGAGGGTGATCTTTTTTACTCAATTTACTGATCCAAATGCTAATCTCTTCCAGAAACACCCCTACAGACACACCCAGAAGTAATATTTTACCAGCTATGTGGGCAACCCAAGCTAACACATAAAATTAACCACATCCATCCATCTGCAAGGGTTAAAGATTAGTAAAGGATTACCCAGAAAGGAAAAAACAATAAATGAAAGAAAAACTAAAACGTGTAAAATAACATGTTGAAAGCAAAAATGGATGGAATAGCATAGTATTTACTTAAGGCTGCTGCAAAGAAGTACCACAAACTGGCTTAAAAACAACAGAAATGTATTCTCTCATAGTTCAAGAGGCTAGCCATCTAAGTCATGGTGCTGGCAGGGCCTTGCGCCCTCGAAAGCCTCCAGGGAGAATGTTCTTTGCCACTTTTAGCTTCTGCTAGCCCCAGACATTCCTTCATTGTGGCAGCATAATTCCAATCTCTGTGTCCATGTTCACATGGACTTCTCCCTATTAAGTGCCTGTGTACATATTTCCTTTTTCTTGTAAAGGACATAGGTCATATTGAATTGGGACCCACTCTATGACTTAATTGATGACATCTCTAAAGACCCTATTTCCAAACAAGATCACATTCACAGGTACGAGAAGTTAGGACTTTAATTTTTTTTTCTTTAAGTATTTTTTATTTTATTTCATTTTTATTTAGATTCAGATCTAATCATGAGATCATTTTCAAATTTAGCCAGTAATTTTTGACTCTCCTCTTCAAAATTCAGCTCAGTTTTCATAACATAAGTGTAACTCATGGACATTTTCTTTGTTATGGCCACCTCTATAAGTTTTGGAATCAGACCTCTGACACAGGGAATTACATAGCAACCCAAGGCAATTAATATCCCTATTCCTGTTATAAGGGAAGTTAAGATAGATAGGATTGTTCCTTTCCGTTTTCCAAACCAATTATCTAACCAATCTGTAAAAGGATTGCTAAAACCATGGTTTTCAGCTAGTTCATTGATTAGAGTACTAAGTTCTTGTAATGCTCAGTGGACCGCTCTGATGATGGTTCCGTCAGGAGCTGTGTTGTTTGGGATAAACGTACGACATTTTCCCCCTAACATGACACACACTACTCCCCTTTCGGCTAACATCATGTCTAGCGTCATACGATTTTTCCATGCGCTTCTTCAGTCCATAGAAAACAGCAAAATTCAATCATTTCACTCTTCCTCTTCTCCTTCCTCCTGGAATCATCATTCCAGCTTTCCAATATTCACCCCAATGGACTATCTGGGGGAGTTTTAAGGGAGCTTTCCTAACCTCCCTTCCAAGGCCTGTTACCCATTCTCAGTTACCAGGTAAGCTGTGTGATTTCGGAGTTTTCCCAAAGGGTGCTCATCTCCCCTTACTATAAGTTTCTTGCAGACCTTGACTCTGGGTGTTTCCCGAGGTACTCAGGTCCCCTTATTGGAGGTTTCTTGCAAATTTCCGGATTTGTTTTGTTCGTCTCCAGCCGTTTCCCTCTCTGGACAGCAAAAACACAGATCGGACTTTCACAGTCGCTTCGTATCTTGAGATACTCAGTCACACACACCCAAGCTCCAAGAATGTCCCAACACCAAGGCAGTACTTACAGTCCAATTTTTCCTGCCTTGACTCGTGCACGAGGTTGTCTGGTTGCCACAGTGCCTGCGTTCTTCCTTCCTTCCTTCCTCTCTCTCTCTTTCTTTTTTTGTGTCACTTCTGCTGTCTCCGGAACAATAGTCTCAGGCTTATCTGCAATTCTGCGAGCAACCGAAATGCCCAAGAAAAACAATTTTTTTAAGACACAATTAAACTCATAATAGATAGTATTGGCAAAGACATGAGAGACTCGACTCTTTCCATAGAGAAATGTGGAGAAACACAGTGAAACGAAGGATGACTTTGCTTTCATTTTCTTAATAATTCTATTACTGTGCTTTTAGTTTATGTTGGCCATTACGGGGTGGTAAGATAATATTACATGGGAGCACTTATTTTTTTTTTTATGCATTATTTCAATCTTTCATCTCTTTGAAGAGGCATGACTGACTATTTTTCTGTAATTTGCCATAACGATTAGGTGTCAGCAGGCATTCACTGTGCTGATAATAAACAAAATAGAAGAATATGTTTCACAAGAAGAAAGGGAAAGACCAAATAAAAAAGAAAAATTAGATTAGAGAAAGGTGAAGGACACAAAGCATTCTCCTATAAACATGGTGCAAATTGGGATTTGGGTACTGACGCACAACTGTGACTCAGATTTTCTTCCATAACTTCTCTTGTGCTCCAGACAGCTCTGAGTTCTGACGCTCCCTCTATATTTTCCAGACTTCCTAGCCTAAAGAGAAAGAACAATGGTAACATTTGCATTTACTTAAACGTTTGGAAAAACTCAAAGTGAAAACAAAAGTAACCTTCACGAAGTGTCTGCATGGAATTACTGACTCAACTATTTTGGCCAAGACTATATTTTGGTCCTCATTTTCATGGCAGCAATATTTGCAAGAAATGATGGTTGAGGAAGGTCGGGAGGGTTGGAAAGGTGGGAACATCAACTGAATCTTTCTGTGAGAGAAAACATCCACATGCTGAAGAGATTACTGATGGGTAATTGTTGCACTTGCAAGTTTGAGAAGCCGTGGAGGTTGAAAGAACTTGAACTGCTAACAATTCATAAAAGTGTGTATTGTATAGAGAGAATAGCAATTAGATTGAAAGAATAGACTGGTGAAATATTTCAGTTATCACAGCCAGTCATTGCACTTATGTATTAGTCGATAACGTGAAAGGTAGAGAAAATGGTAAAGTATATTTACCTGATATTTTTGTGAGTAAAACAAATTTGAGTTGGCAGATTTGATCAGGCTAAAATTTAGCGTGCTACCATCCCCCACAGGTTTAAAACCATTTTGGACCATTTCACAGACTCACACTTGAAAGTAAGCACAAGGTTGGCAAGTCATGCTGCCAAGAACAGAGTGCATCTTACTTGCTGTAGTTCACCAGTTCTGAGAAAAGGCAGAAACTTTCATTCTCCAGCTCCTGCATTGCAAGGCCACATCATTTGTGCACAGAAAAGCAACATCGTCGAGCATTTGTTACAATCACTTTCACTAAGATCAAAAGGTTTCAATTACAATGAAATCTGCTAATATAAAATTCTATTTCTGAAAATAAGAGTGATTAAGTTTATTTTTTATTCAACTTATCATGAATGCTTCTGAATAATTTAAATTTTATTTATTTAATTCACAAGTAATTTACTTTATAAGTACTGCTTTGGAGGCTAAGAGTTTAAGAAATATATTTGTGCAACATGGAACCAACCATGCTGTCCATCAAAACTGGACTGGATAAAAAAAATGTGGTATGTATACACAATGGAATATTATGCAGCCATAAAGGATAAACATATGGACTTTGCAGCAACTTGGATGGACTTGGAGTCTATCATACTCAGTGATCTATCACAGAAACAAAGAATGGAGTACAATATGTTCTCACTTATAGACGGACCTTGAACAATTCTCATAATACTCTAAGAAAGGAATTGGCAGTAGTGGAAAACTGCCAGGGGAGAGGGGGCGCACTTCATCAATAAGGGTACCTGATCTCAACCAGGTGAAGCGGGGACCAAAGTCAGGCCCACACTTTAACTGTACAATGCCTATTTGTATACCTAACCCTGAATAGTACTCCACATTTTCAAAATGAAAAAAACCATAATAATAAAATTTAAAAAACAGAAAAACAAACAAAAAAACTATGTCTTCACTATTCGTGAGTTCTTAATTTGGTTTCATGCTCAAACTTCTGTAAACATCGACTGCTTGGCATTTAGCTTTGGGGAGAATGACTTGACTTCTGTTCCCCTGTAGAATACATGATTTGTTTTCTTTTTTAAAAAAACTTCAATTCTTATAGAAAGCTCTATTTGCCTTTTATATTCAAGAATTTTGCTTAGATACACCTAGGCATTTTTAAAATTTCTTTTTAGGGATTCTTTTAAAGCATCAAACTCAAACAATTTCTTCAGCTCAAAATTTTCTTCTGTTGCTTTCAATTTTGCTTGTGTCCTCTTGGTTCCATTTCCTTCTCTGAAATTCATACTTTACATAGACTAAATCCCTTGGATTAGGACTCCTTATTTTTTATCTTTTTCTCTCATTATTTTTATGTATTCAGATTTTTCCGTCTTCATAACTGTCAACTCTCATTTTGGAGGTAAAATATCTTCTTGAATCTTGAGGAAAAAAAATCTAAATCGTTAAAAAATATTCACTATTTATGATAAATACTGTATATTTTAATGCAATTTAGTAGAAAAAATAAGCAGTTCAAAAAAGAGAAGGGGTCAGAAGAACTATTTGACAATACAATGTGTATATTGATATCTGAGCAGGGGTATATCATTTTTAGCTCACAATATTAATTATTGACTATTATCAGCTCTAGTTCCTAACATATACTCATGAAAAAGAGGGGACATGAGAGGATAATTTTTTAAAAAGCACTGAAAAATCTGGAAGCAGATTTTTCTAATGTGCACTCATAAAGAAATTATGGAACATCTTTGCAATGGAACACCATGTAGTCATTTGTGATGATTCATTTCTTGATATGGAAAGAATTTGCTTTGTATGGTTAGTGTAAAAACAGCAAGCTCACTAAAAATTATGTACAACATGATCTTACTTTTGTAAGAAAAATAACATGCATATTATATAGAAAAAATAGAGTGAAGATACAGCAAAGCTGATAATTCTGTTGAAGGTGGAGTCAACATGTGATTTTTATCTCTTATGTATATCCACTTTATCTCATTTTTTTACACTATGACTAGGTTTTCCTGGTACCATTAAAAAAGAAAAAAAGGAAGACATCATGATTCTTTAAAGTGGCAACTTGTGTCTTATGACTTTAAGTTACAGGTTAGAGAGAATTGTGATCTTTTCGTTCAAAACAGTTAAACTTACTAATTCCATTCAGACTTGCAGTCAGTAGAGGGTGAGGGAGAGAGACAGAAGAAGTGAGCTGGAAAACCTTGTGGGTAGCGGAGCTGAAAAGTTTCATAACACTTAAGGTTATTTTTATTTCCTTTGGCTCATTTATCCAATAAAATTTCGAAAAGATTATAGCAGCATAATTGAAGTTTGACTATCACATTTTAAAATGTTTGACATTATGTTATAGGAAGAGTCAAAACATATATTTTTAGAGTATAGGGAACTAAAAATAATTGAGAGCCTATTTTATGCCAGGAGCTGACATATATTTTATATACTGTAGTCTCCTATGTAAAATTTATTTTGATACGTTTAATTGGATGTTATAAACAGATTAACACAGCCTTGAGGATGATTTCTTTTAAGGATGACAAATGATTTATGAAAGTTTATGAGATAAAAGTGAAATACTCAAACAAGAGTTTATATGTCTCTCTGAAAAACATGGCAAAATACACGTTGAAAAATCTTTTCCAAGTGAACACACTTTACAGAATATTAAGAGAAATTGACTCAACTCTGATATACCTATAGTCAATAATAATGTAGTATACACTTGAAAGTGTGTAAGTAGATTTCATGTTAAGTGTTCTTAGATTAAAATTATAAAATAAATAAATAGATGTAGCATAGTAAATCCAAACATAAATATATATTCTTCTGTAGCTAAATATATAAAAATTTATGGTAACTAGTCTTTAATTGATTTCCAGATGTCTCAGAAATACTCAAAAGTCTTGTTTTACTTAGTTCTGTCCTAATAACTTCATGGTTGAAGTGAAACATAAGAAGGCATAAAGAATAAAATAGAGACCCTAGATAATCAATGTCAAACATTCTTCATGAACTCTTTAAGTAAACTAATATAGACAGAAATATTTGCATATCTGTCTATATCAATACAGACTAATAATAGGCAATTGTGTCCATGTTGCAAGTTCTCCAAATTCTCAAATAGAAAAAATTTAGTAGTTAATGAGAGGTGCAACTTCTCTTAATGGAAGTCTTTTTACAAACAAATCTAGGTAGGTAATCTGCATAATACTTTTTTAATGCAAGAAAAAATTTAGAACAGAATAAAGCTATTTTCAATTTTTAAAAAATTGTCTTCATCCTGAGAAAGCTAACCAGAATAAAAAGCATTTAATTATCTTTTGGGAGTAAAATCAAAACAGAATAAGCAAATGAACAAAAAATAAAAACTTGTTTAATGCTCTAAACCTCGTGCTGCTATAAAAATAGATACACAGAACTCAGTATTTTAAAAACAATATCTATCACCTCTTTTAAATGAATCATTCCCAAACCCTGAACTGAAAGGAACTTATTATTTTAAGCTTAAAGAGGGAATCATGAAAAATAGGAAAGGTTGAAAAATAAAGATTAGCTGTGATACACACACACACACACAAATAACAGAAGGATTCAGACTAACTTTTTAAGGTGGTTAGAAATTGCAAAGAAAATAGAAATGAGTGAGTCAATCTCGTCAAACTTCAATATTCCCAAATTTAAAATAAAAGAGCTAGATTACATGACTTCTAAGCCCTTTTGCAGCCCTAAGTATATGTGTCTGGGATTTTTAACTCATTTGTATAGAATTTTACAGATCCTTCTGTGTGCTTCTGTAGTCTATGAGACTGGAGCATTAAATGGTTAATGAGAAAGCCCTAGCCAGCTGCAGCTAAGTTGGTGGGGGTGGGGAGGGAGGTTGATGCTGGTGAACCGGGGAAGCACAGTCCACATTTCCATGCAACAGGGGTCCTTCTCAGCTGAACTCAATCTGGAAGCTGATTCTTTCTGTAAAAGGAGGGAGGGAGATGCTATATATAAATCAACCTACCACAGTGCTAAGATAACACGGAGGCAACAGAGATAGAATGCCCAGGGTGTAAAAGGAAGTCATAAAATTGGGAGTGGGGGTGAGGGAAGAGAGAGACAGAGAAAATACCCTTCTGGGAGGTAACAAATAACAGAAGAAACATATAGAAACAAGCTCCCTTATGAAGAGTGGATGGGATTCCCTACTAACCACTGTGAGTTCTGAGAAGCTGCCAATGCAAAACATGCTAATTTCCTATTACTGATACTAAAGGTCAAAAAACAAGGAAGCAGCCAGCTGTCCCAGCACAGAGCAGAAAGGGACCAGAAGAGAACAGGGTACAAAGAATGGGATTGGCAGCCCTTGGAAGACCTAGAAAATCAGACAGGCCTAGAGCAAAGAAGGCCTGGCTGAAACTTTTTAGAAGGTGTTAACATATGGGGATGAGAGCATTTGCCCTTTAGGATAGCCTCGGTGTGTCATACAGCACAATGCTTAAAGTTTAGTAGTTGCATCAGTCTCATTCCAAATTGGAGGGTCAATCATTTTCAATAAGATTTCTTATATTTATAATGTTCTGCATTAAATAAATCTTCCAGATATTGCTATAAAGAATGATATTTTTGGGGTAGCCCTGAACTTTCAATGTTATCCTGACTTTATGCCCAGTGAATACAAACATGAGAGGAGCAACCCTTAGATCATGTTGCATTCATCAGGATTCTTCCACTTTCATATACCTGCTTTTATTCCATCCACGTAACAACCCAAAGAAGTAAGGCTGGTGTTATTATCCCCTTTTTCCAAATGAGGAAAACTGAGGCACATAGATGTTAGCTGATTTGTCCACAGTCACAACATTTTACGCAGTAGAGCCAACCAAGATTGACAAGGATTTCTGACACCTACTAGTTTAATAAGATTTGCTTAAGAAATGTTTATTATATGCCTAATCATCAGGTGCTATGCTTTAGCGCAGGGGACGCAAGGATTAATTTTGTATACTCTCTACTCTTGAGACACTCTCAGTCATTTAAATTAAAAGAGATAAATAAGCAAACAACTATTTTCCACACTATTTGGCGAGGACTATGATATTTGTAAGCATAGGGCAGTATTCTCAAGCAGGGGCATTTTCCCCCCAGTGGCAACTTGGCAATGTCTGAATATATTTTTGGTTGTCACAAGTGGGCAGGAGGGGAGGGGTTGCTGCTGACATGTCGTGGGTAGAGGCCAGAGATGCTGCTTAACATTCTGCAGTGAACAAGATAGCCCTCCACAACAAACAATTATCCAGCCCCAAATGTCAAAAGTGCTTAGGTGTAGAAACACTGGCATAAAGCATTATGGGAACAGAGGGGAAGGGAACTCAATCTACCTCATCTGAAGACAGAGGAGGACTTAACAGGGAAGGCTTCTAGAAGCAGGTGATGTTTGAGGTAGTCATGAAAAGATGAGTGGACATCATTTTGAATATTCAAGAGTAGGAACCAACAAAACATAAGGAACATGAAATGGTGTATGGTTTGTGATTGTAATTTGATCCCAGCTGGAGCTAAGGCTGGCAAAGAAGAGAGAGGCCAGCTTACAGGCAGACTTGTGTGTCAGGCTGAAGTCCTGGACCTTAGATGAAGGGGAACCATGGATGGGTTTTAAACAGAAGAGTGGTATAGTCAGGTTCACAAACTTGATAGTTTGCTGTATTAATGTTAAGCAGAGAAGCTCAAACTTTATCTGGGATGCAGATAAAAAAATGTAAGTTCCTGACCTTTCAACAGCCCGCCCCCCCAATATTCTTATGCTGCAATATAATAGATCTGGTAATTCTGATGCAAATCATCCAAGTCCTCCTTGGTGGTGTACAGGATATATTTGACAGTGGTAAGATTACAACTCGGCCAAAAAGAAAATAAGAAAATTTGGGGAATGGATAGAGTTATCATTTTCCTACACTAATATAAGAATCTAAACTGGATGCTTATCAAGAAATCCACACATTGATATAAGTCACAGCACAGCACAGCTGCTCTTTTCTGGATTCTGTGAGCTGGGAGGGAGAAGTGCTAAGGAAATGCATGCTCCATGTGACCAGAGCACACCCTCTTGGCAGCCTCTGGGGAACCCAATTGCTTCCACAAAACCTTTCAAAGTCCTCTGTCCAAAAGCCTTGTTGGTCCAGCAGTAACTGCTTCCTGTTCCCAGAGAGATTCACCCTTGGGCTTTTCCTATCAGTCTTCCCTCAAGCTGGCTTCTCTAGTGTCCTGTCACATAAAACTGTGAACTGAGGTCTGGACTTACGTCATGTTAGTCACAGCAGGGTGAGGCTCCACAAGTGTGAATTCTGGCCCTGCTGCTTTACTTTCAAGTCAGTTTGCAGTTTATTCTCCTGACTGCACTGGCTCTGGGTAAGCAAGAGTGGAAATTTGTATGCAAACCTAGAATTCTGATCAGAACTGAAGAAAACTTTCTTGCTGCAGTTAGTGCGGGGGCTCGACGCCTGTGAATCTTTTCACATGGAAATAGATGAACATCCACAGTAAGAGGTCAGTGGCTTTGCTGACAGATGTTAGACCAGGGAATTTTTTTTTTTTTATAAAAGAGGCTTCCTACAGCTGTTCTGGTTGATTGGGTCGTAGTGTTAGCTGTTTCCCCAAATTGTCTTGTCTCAGTTCTTTGATAGTCTGAGTCCAAATAGGATATTTTTCTTTTCTTTTTTTTTTTTTTTTTTTGGAGTTGGAGTCTCACTCTCGCCCAAGCTGGAGTGCAGTGGCATGCTCATGGCCACTGCAGCCTTGACCTGCTGGGTTCAAGCAATCCTTCCACCTCAGCCTTCCAAGTAGCTGGAACAATGGGCACACACCACCATGCCTGGTTAATATTTTTTTTTTATTGTAGAGATGAGGTCTTGCCGAGTTGCCCAGGCTCTCTCAAACCCCTGGGCTCAGGCAATCCTTTCACTTCAGCCTCCCAAAATGCTGGGATTACAGGTGTGAACCACCATGCCCAGCTTGTTAACTATATTTATGTGGTTCTATTTCTGAGCTATCTATTTTGTTCCATTGATCTATTTGTCTATTCTTTTGCCAAGTCCACCCTATCCTGAGTACCATAGCTTTATAGTAAGTCTTAAAATCATTACTGTCTGTCCTTTTTTTTCTTCTCTTTCATAATTGTGCTGGCTATTCTGTTCTTTTTTTCTGCCTCTCATTATATACATTAAAATTAGTTTGTCAACAATAAACAATTGGAATTTGAAATTAAAAACATACTACTATTATTAGCACTCCCCAATGAAATACTTAGATTTAAATCTAACAAAAACATATTCAACATATATATGAGAAAACTAAAAATTTAACTAAATTAA
>CAUYQG010276103.1:0-10227 GCA_963574415.1 Tarsius wallacei | reverse complement strand
GTCTCGCCAAGTTGCCCAGGTGGGTCTCGAACCCGCGGGCTCAGGCAATCCACTCACCTCAGCCTCCCAAGGCGTGGGATTACAGGCTGAGCCACCGAGCCCGGCTCAACCAAGTTTTTATAAATTCATGCATATATTATTTATTGCCTTGTTAAATGGGAAAATAATAATAAAAGTAAATTTTTATATACATAGGAACGAAGACAAAAAAATAAGGAAGAACAGTAGCAGTTATATATGTGTGGTAGGCCTACATATGACTTTAAAAAATTAGCTTTACCTTTTGGATTTGTTCAGGTATGCTTTAAAAAATATTAGTTAAAATATACTGGAATACCCTTGAGAGTGTTCACCTAATTCTCCCTTGTCCTTTTAAGAGTTGTAAATCTCCTCTTATTTATTTTTAAGTGAGGCTGAAGTTTGAGAAGTAGTCTATTTAACCTACTTATTATTCATCACCAGTGTGCATCACCATTCATTTAACACTGTCTTGCCAATAATAGACTTCAAATATTTAATCACAATATGCATATTCTGTTGTGAAAGATGCATTTGTCACTCCCTCTTCACCCTTCTTAACTTACCTAGTTTTAAAACTAAGGCCTCTGAGTCATGAATTTTGCTTGGGTCAGCTGCTTCTAAAGGCTCTCAGGAGGTTCTGGGCCTGTGGACTCTGGTGGGAAAGACTGCAGGAGGAGAGAAGGAGGGAACAGATAGGAGGGAATTGTAGAGGGGACTGAGGAAATTAAATGTATAATTTTTACCTAAATTTCTTTTCATAAAAATGGGATCCAATTAATCCTCTGGCAAATACATAAGTGGTTACATGGGCATCAGGGAGCATAAGGGGCATTGATAACATTGATTCTTGTTTAGATTAAAAATCAGGGAAATAATGGACCATCCTGGGGAGATCACTGGAAGTAAAAAGTCAAAAGAAAAACTTTTATATTTAGCCTTGCCACTAACTTTCTTTGTAATATTCAGAAGTTACCTTACTTCTGGAGGGCCTCGTTTTCCTTCAAAAAGCAGAGTAACAATTATTTGTGATCAATGAAAGAGTAATTTATTAAATTTAAAATTAAAGTTAAAATAGCATATAGGCTTGCTATTGTTTATTATTACTATTAATACAAATAACCAGAAACATTTAGCATAACTAATGTATAAATGACCAACTTTCATGACAATATAATGGTCACAAGAAGCAAACACAAGATTTGATGAAGATTCAGAGGAAGAAAGGGAGAAAGACTGGTTCTTATTGAGTTAGGATGAGAAATGATTTCATAGAAGCTGTCCTCAGGACTGGCAGTGAAGGTGGACTCTTTAGTCTAGCCAGAGTGAAAAGGCCAGATGGAGAGACCAGCATGAGCAACGACAAGATGATGTGACGCAGTTTAGCCAGGACATAGATTGGAAAGTCAAGAGTGGAGAGATCAATGGAAAGGTACATGGAGTCAGTTCATGGTCTAATTAGTTAGAGGAGTTTTTTTTTTTTTTCTTCTGGAAGAAGGAGCTTAGGATAGACATTTTTGATGTGTAGGGCACCCTACTTGGGGAAGTGGTTTTGTGTAGTAGCATGGTCAGTCATGAAGAATAACAAGAGATGAGGGGCCTAGGAGGAGCTAATGAGGTACCCTGGGTGTGAATGATAATGATGGCTGAACAATAATAACAATGGGAAATTTACTTACATCTTACTATGTTTTAAGTGCATTAAATGCATTATATCATTTAATTCTGCATTGTGAGTACTATTATTTAACCTTTGGTCACATTTGAGAGAACTGAAATTCAGGAGTTTTATATAACTTGCTGAAGATTGAGAGCTGGTATTCCAACCTTGAAGTGGAAAGACCCATGTTCTTCAACATAATGAAGATTAAAATTACAGCTTTTTAAACAGTTTCCAATTTTCATATGTTAATTTAATCTCCTGGGTTTTGGGTTTCACTCAGAATGCAGTTTTTTTTTTTTTTTGGTGGGGTGAGAGATTAAATCCCAAGAAGACAAGATAGCAACTAATAAACTAATAATGCTAGAAAGTGTCCCCCCACCATCTATATCTATTTACGAAGGCATTGCTCATTCCCAGGGCTGGACAGCAATGACCACCCAGGTTGTTTTCTTATTTAAAATTGTTTTGACTAATTAGTTCCTCTGAAACATGTTTAGAAGTGAGGCAGATAATTTCTTTCAAGCGTGGCAATTACCCATCTCTGAGCACCCAATCAATGTTAATTATGCCCTGGGCATCTTGTTAGAGAGGAAATCTGTGGCATCTTTTGAGCCCTGGAGTCTTAGTCCCATGCTGGCAAGAAGAGTTTAAATCAGTGTTTTGCTGTAATGATTTTTCTGAAGTGTTAACTACTGTTTGCTCAGGCTACAAACTCATATGTAGTTCTTTTGAGTTATAGAAATATTAAAACTGAAAACTATCTTAGACGATCTGGACAGAACTCTTGTCAGGTGAGGGCACTCATAAGAAGAACCTGCAACTGATCTGTTGAAGGTCACGGAATTAGTTAGAAACACAATCTGCTCCAGAACCTGGTTCTCCTGATATTTTGGGCAATTACTCCCTCTAGGGTACATGATTCTTGATCATAGAGAAAGAAAGAAAATTTAATAAAACAAAGAAGGGAGGAATGAGTAAATAAATGAAAGAAGAAAAGAAGTACAGAAGGCAGGCAGGAAAGTAGACTCAAATAATTGTCACACTGAAAAGGGAATATTAAACATTTTATGATTAATTCATGACTCTTCCCAAAAGAACTGCCATTTATAAAGATGAAAATTAAGGCATTCTAACATTGTGGAATGTTATAAATTTGTGTTAGAGTAATCAGAAGATTTTTTGAAAAGAGAGTCAGTGCTTCCTGGAACTTTCTGAGGAGGCCAACAATGGAAGGAAATGATTTGACCACTCATGGAAATAATGACAATTGCTCTAACTTTTCTTTACTTTGTTCACTTCGCTGGGCAACTTTAAAAAATTCTGGATATATCCTCTGAGAGATACTTGACATAAACTAAGTGGATATTAGCTATTCAAATATACATTATGTATTTATATATAATTATATTTTATTTCATATATTTGTAAACTTTGTGTGCAGTGTGTATATATGCATATGAACTTACATGTATGTGTTTGCATAGATACATAAATAATGTGTATATACATACATATATACCAGAGGAAATAAATCACACAGCAAATACTATAGTACCTTGAAAGGAGTTCTAAAATTATGAAATGATGTTTAAATAATTAGATATTATAGAGCTTAGGTTTAATATAAAAATATGGAATTTTATCACTTTAACAAGTTATAAAAAATACAAGTAATTTGCTGTTTTTCTTTGGAAATGCCTATACTGTACATTATTTGGTGTTGTGCTTTTATATTGAAAAATGATAAATGTTCATGGTAAATATTCCAATTAACTATGACAATGAGTACACTAAAACTGAGAAATAGTCACAGCTAGACTTCCATCTCTAACATCAGTCATCTTTAGTAGCTCTTTGTGTTTCCACCCAGAGGATTTTTATCTATTTGCAAGGATATACACAAATAAAATTGTAATATGCACACAAGGCAAGTGGAAAGACATTGCACATATGGTTTCACGCTTTCCTTTTTTAATTTAAAAAACCCTCAAGATAATTATGTACCTGCACGCTAATTAATTAATTACCTACTCAATACATATTTGTTAAGTGTTACTTTACTAGGTGCTATGCAGGTGCTATGCTAGGACAGGGATATAAATACACTGGTGAACAAAAACACAAATGGACTCAGCTTTCTTGGGGCTTCTGGCTGTTAAATTAAGTTTAACTTAAAACTGCCTCCTTTACATATTTTAAGTTCAACTTACATGTTGCTCTATACATGGTGAACTGTTACCTAACTGGATGTAAATAGACTGTAACCTACTCTTGTACCAATTACAGGTGTCAAGTTTTGACCAATCACAGGTGGCAAGCTATTCAAACCATGTTCAAATAAGACTAATGCCACCATTTCAGCTGTTTCTGTACCTCACTTCCACTTGTCATTTCTCTATCCATACATTTTCTCCAACCACATGTAGCATTGGAGTTTCTCTGAATTTGTTTGGGAACAGGGGGATTGCTTAATTAAACTCTGTTAAATTTAATTTGCCTAAAGTTGTTCTCTTCATGTGGTTTAGAGAGGAGACAGGGTTACCTGCGACCATGAATACTTGTACATTTTATATCATAAGTACTATGAAGTAGAGATTCTTGGTTATGGATACTTTGAAGAGTAGAATTCTGTAAAAATATTGAAAGCAGCACAGCCTCACTAATGGAAGGTGTTGCCTCTTGTAAAGCACATGGATGGATGTACTAAACTCTGGACATTGTTTTCACTAACCACAACATGGGAAGAATTTTCCAAGACAGCAACCTTCCCTGCTAAGCTGAAGTTGGAAAGTGCTCTTCATCCACATGTGGCTACGTAATTATTTTAAAAGGAAGATATTTATATACTATTCATAATAAATATAATACTAATTTATTAAATATATGTATAAGCACTGGAAAAGCCAATCCTTTAAACAAAATTTATATTACATAAGTAATACATATTATGTGTCTGTTACTAATAAAAAGTCAAAAATCACTGAAGTATATACAGAATTGTGATAAAACCCCCCTCCACCTTCCATTTTATGTCCAGTCTCTTTCAAATTCAACTTTCTTCCCATAGTATATTTACCCACTTGCTTTTTAAAATGGATGTTTTAATTTTTCTAAGAAAGTTTTAGGTTCACAACAAAATTGAATGGAAAGTAAAGAAGATAATACCTTTTAATGGATTATTTTTCCTTTACATTTATCTGCAACATATTTTATTATAATATCTTGACTGCAGCTATATTTTTCTATACTTAAGTCAACTTCATGGAAGGTAGACACTACATTTCTTTTTAATTTTGATTTTTGGCAATTACAATGCTGATTTAGTTGCTAAGTTTTCAATATTTGATATTTAAATGAACAACTGAAACTGTTTTACTAGAGGTAGGTTGGACTATGTTACAGTATACGTTTTTGGGAAACTTTACTTTCCCACTATTCAGTGACTCCGAGATCCACGTTCCTTGTCTCTTTTGATGCCACCGTGACTGCTATATGGCCACCTCTGTTTGACAGAAGGAAAAGAGAGACTATGTATGAGTGTGTGGGGGGTTTTAATGACCAGAAACAAAAATAGTGCACTTCATTTTTGTTAATGTCTCATTGGCTAGAATACCATCAGATCATTCTGGCTAGACCACAAAGTATTCTGGGAAATGCAGTTTTACTATGTAAGCAGATGGGCTTGGCAAGCACCTTGTTTTTTTAAATCCAATCAGTACAAAGTAAGCGTGCGCTCTCTCTCTCTCTCTCTCTTTCTCTCTCTCTCCTCCTCTATCTCTCTCTCTATGTAAAAAGAAAGGACAACCCATTGCCCTACTAATATTTTCTTACATTGATGCTATCATTCACACTTATGAGTCACAATCATTCTTCTCTCATATGAAATTCTTTCTTATAAAAAACAGTAATTCTTCATTTAGGGCTGGTTCTCTTTTTTTCCCACAAAAAGTGTATATTTACTTATTTCCATCTCCTGGAAATAATTTAATAGTATTTTACTTAGGTTTCCTCTTCTATGTATATTTAAGTTATAAAATGGCAAATGCTGTTTAATGCTTGGCTCACAACCATTTTTAGCAGTCAAGTTTACAAGATCAGAACTATATATTCCAAAGGAAATTTCATGTAGTATAGCCTTTGTTACTCAAATTATTTTGGTAGAATTCATTGCAAAAAGTGTCAACATCACTTCAGAAGGCTTTATATTGTGGGTTATGCAAATCTGAAGTTTGTAGCACAGTGACTCTGAATCATGGACCCTAATGAGAATCTAATAGACCCTCTTGAACAGATAGGTACACAAATAAAACTTCCTAGGCATATCCTCAGGGGCAATCTTGGATTCCTTTGTTAAACTAAGTATTAGTTTGAAGCTGCCTACTTATGCATTTTAAGTTCAGCCTTAAGGTTTCTTCATACATGGTGAACTATAACTTAACTTTATGTGTAAACAGACTGTAACCTACTCTTGTACCAGTCACTGAGTTTTGGTCAATCACTGGTGACCAACTGTTCAAACAACGTTCAGATGAGGTAAATGCATAGCTTTAACCAATCCAGCTGCTTCTGTACCTCACTTCCACTTTCTGTTTGTTACTTTCCTTTTTCTGTCCATAATTCCTTTCTGATCAGGTGGAAGAACTGGAGTTTCTTTGAAACTACTTGGGTTCAGGGGTTGCCTGATTTGGGAATTACTCTGTTAAATTTAATATCTAAAGTTTATCTTTTAGCACATTGAAACCCTTGTATTTCTACCATTTGGGTAAATGGACCCAAAGTAAGAACTCCTACTGTAGTTTAAGGAGAAAAAAATTGTTCAGACTAATAAAGGAAATTGAAAAGCTCAGTGCTGGAAAATTTCAAATGTTTCAGGTGCATTGCAAAGATTCTGATTATACTGGTTTTGCTGTTAACTCTTTCATGGTCTTGGGCATGCCATGAAAGCTTTCACATTCACAATATGCTACTCTGGAGTTGTGACAGCCTTAACTATAAATAGCACAAGGACAAGAACTGTTTCTACTTTTTTCTCTGCTGTATTTCTAGTGATTGGCACATAATTAGATAAATTGTCCATAGTCACAGGAAAGAGCCAGTAAGTCTTTGTGGGCTGAGACTTGAATTATTTCTATTTGATTTTATTTCTAATTTGATCTAAAATCAGCATCATGAAAGTAAAATAGTAAAGTTGGCCAAGAATCATTTCACTTGTTCAGTTATTCATCAGTGAACACAGACAAAGTCCTCCTATAACTGCTATTAGCCTGAAGCCTAGGAAGTAGCTTCTGGCAAAAAGCTTATGGGGGCACAGCTATCTAGAGATCTGGAAATGCGGTCCTTGGATACATGCAAATGGTCATACACTGTGGGGCAAATGGACAAAAAGATAAAGACTTCTAATATAGAAGGGTTTTATTAGTTGTCATATTCTTTCTCCAGTTTTTGTCCACCAGGCGCTGGTAACTTTGATCTATAACAAGGCTGGTTCAACCAACGTTGGGAAAACTGCAAGCTGGAATTAACTTGAGCAAAATTGTCAGAGTCTGGCAAAGAATCACTTCTAGAGTGACATTGATAGGAACAGAAAGTCAAAATAGAAAAGGGAAAGTCATTTATCCCCCCTTTTTTCCTCTAGTCTTCTTCCTGAATTTCTTATAGCTGAAACTTTGCAGGAGACCAGTAGACAAAGCAAGAATGTGGCTTTCAGAGTCCTCACCAACACATCCTAAAGGAAAATGCAAGTTTGAAGCTGGCGTATCCTGTAATCAACCAGTAAAATTACTAAATTTCAAGACAAATGAATATCTCCTCTACTGTATAAACCTTGCTGGACATGTATACAGTTGTTTTTAATACTATCTAACAATTATACTTTTTGTCTGTTACTGGAACTTATATAAATTTATATCTAGGGCACATTTTGTTGCACTTATTTGATTACAAATGTTTGTTTTTTTTTTCCACTGGACTATTCTTTCCTCGAGATCAGGAACCTCCCATTCTTTGATATAATATATGTGTATGCTTGATAGACAATGAGTTCAAGGCAGTAGTTAAGTATTGTTGGAGGTGAGAAGATGTGGGTTTGAATCTTGGCTATCTCTGCAAGTCACTGTGTGTGACCCAGCACAATTTATGCATAATCTTTTATATTCTTCAGTTACCACAACTGTAAAAGAAAAAATCCTGTGACTTATTGTAGCAATATATCTTATCTCTGATGACTTTATATCTCCTCTTAGCTAGAACTGATTTTGATTCTATATCCTATTGAGAACTGTCATGCATAGTTCCACCATCTTGCAAATGCATTCTTTGGACTCTTCAAGGGGTGTATTTAGAGCAGTAGTTTAGAGTGCAGTGTCGGAAAATTTGGGGTTCTTGAGACATCTTCAAGAGGTCTATAAATTCAAACCTATTTTCTTAAGAGTACAAGATATTAATTATATTACCTTTATATTATGCTGCGGTTAACCAGAGTGTAAACTAGTTCAACTTTTGTGGAAAACAGCGTGGTGATTTTTAAAAGACCTAAAAATCGACCTTCCGTATGACCCAGCAATCCTTCTTCTGGGAATATACCTGAAAAATCTCAAATCATTATATAAAAAAGATACCTGCACAAGCATGTTTATTGCAGCATTATTCACAATAGCAAAAACATGGAACCAACCAGGCTGTTCATTGAAAATGGGCTTGGATGGATTTAGAATCTATCATACTCAGGGATCTATCACAGAAAAAAAGAACAGAGTACCATACGTTCTCACTCATAAGCAGACCTTGAATAATTATTATAATACTATGAAAAAAGGATTGGCAGTGGTGGGAAATTGCCAGGGGAGTGGGGGTGGGATTGGCAGTTAAGACAAACTGCCAGGGGAGGGAAGGACATACCTCATCAACAAGGGTACCTGCATAATGAACCTTTGTATACCTCACCCTGAATTGTACCCTAAGTCTTTAAAATTAAAAAAAAAGTGGACTAGATTTTGAAAATATGGTATGTATGCACAATGGAATATTATGCAGTCATAAAGAAAGACAAAATTATGGACTTCACAGCAACTAGGATAGATTTAGAGTCTATAACACTCAGTGATCTATCACAGAAATAAAGAAATGAGTAACACACGTTCTCATGCATGAGTGTACCCTAAACATTTATCATAATACTATAAGAAAGGAAATGGCAGTAACTGGAAACTGCCGGGAAAGGGAGGGGGAACACACAACATCAGTAAGGGTGCATGATCTCAAATCAGGTGAAGTGGGGACCAAAGAAGCCCAAAACTTTAACTTTAACAGTGATCACTTGTATACCTTATCCTGAATTGTACCCCACATCTTAAAAAAAAAAAAAGAAAATACCACTTTGTGTGTTTTGGTGTATTATCTAAGAAGAGTATCATGATTATCTGAAAAGATTGTTCAATTTTCTCCCCTTCTCTAACTGTTTATCTCTTGGGGCCTAAATTTTCGTTACTTCTACCAAACAACCTATTCCAATAGAATGAATAGGGAAGCACATGTGAAAATTTCAATGGTCTTTTCTTAAGCTAGATATGTTTAAAAATTGCGAAATCACAAATCAGTGTTAATGTCATCACTATGTGTCTTTGGTATGAAAATATAGTTATTAATTTTATCAATCACTTATGGAAATATGTAGTGGGTTTATTCTTGCCATTTTAAGTGAAATAATACATAAACATTAAAATTTTTAGGTTTTTATTTCTGATATGGCAAATATAAATAGATATAACCCCCTCAAACAAAATCTATTTGGGATCTTAAATATGTTCTTTGATATAGAGGGGTGCTGAGATAAAAATATCTGAGAATCATGGGTTTAGTTGACCGCTGGACAGGTTGCACAGAATTAATCTGCTCCAATATTCTCATCTCCCTCAGCTTTTGAATGCTTTCCTTTACGATATGTAATAGATGGTCTTGCATCTCAGCTATATTAATTAGTTTTCTATTGTGATTATTATGGGTCATTCATGTTTGTCCTACACTTTTATTACTCATTTACCCAAGATCCTGCCATGGCAATTCACAAACTCCTGCCCCATGTTAGTGTCTACACATTTCTCCCAGAGCAGTGCTTGTGCTCCTCATCTGGGCTGTGCTTGGCTCTAACTCTCCCTTGGACCTGGAAGCAAAGATGGGTGCTGAGGAGTAGTAACTGAGGAAACATTAATATCCTCTGCAAGGCTGCCTTAGATAAAGTCATTACAAGTTTTTATTTTTGTTTGTTTCTCTAGAGTGAGGAGAGAGTTATCTTCACGAACAATAAAAATCAGAAATATTTGAATGTTAAAAGTTTTCATCATCAATTCTTATCTATCTATATCTATTTATCATCTCTATCTATCATCTGTCTATCTATCTATGTATATATCATCATCATCATCATCCTATCATCTATCACATCTTGTTCCAAAATTGCTCTTAGATTGGTCTATCTCTCACTAAATCCATTGCAATTACCCCAGTTCAAGTATTATCTGCTGTAACTTGAGTTTCTATAATTGTTACCT
>CAUYQG010276098.1:0-10385 GCA_963574415.1 Tarsius wallacei | reverse complement strand
TTAAGTGTTTCTTGTAGAGCTGGTCTAGAGGCAGGATAATTTCTTAGGGATTGAATGTCTGGGAAAGATTTTAATTTTCCCTTACTGATGAAGCTTAGCCTAGTTGGGTAGGTTATTCTTGGTTGAAATTGTTTATCTTTGAGAACTTTGAAGATTGGGCTGCAAGCTCTCCCAGCCTGAAGTGTTTCTCTAGATAAATCTGCTGTTATTCTAATTGGTCTTCCCTATTAGGTAGTCTTTTCTTTTTCTCTTGCTGTCTTTAGGATTTTTTCTTTTATACCTACTTTGTTGAGACAAATTATTATTTCTCATTCATTGTCTTGCAGGGGTTCTCTGAATCTCTTATATTTGAATGGTCACATTCATGATGAGATGAGGGAAGTTTTTTTGAATAATTTCATGGAATGTTTGTTCCAGGGTGGTCTCTGTCTCTCTTTCTGCTTCAAGAAGTCCAATTACTCTTAGGTTCAGCCTCTTGCAATAATTGCTCATCTCTTGATGGTTTTGTTCTGTTTTTTTAAATTTCTTTTCTATGTTTTTGACAGTTTGAGTTAGTTCTATATTTTGTTCCCCAAGCTCTGAGATTCTTTCTTCTGTTTGGCTAATTCTGCTTTCCATGCTTATAAGTTTGTGATTTATTTCATTCACAGTATTCTTACTGCTGTTATCTCAGTTATCAACTCCTTCCTATTTTCCTCTTGTCTCTTCTCAATTCTATGTATTCTCTCTATTAATGTCTTGATATCTGGGTTTGTAGTTTTAGACCAGTCATTCTAGGAGCTCTTCATTGTTTGTGTTCCAAAGTTTGTTTTCTCAGTGTCTGATCTCTTAGGTGTCTGTGTGAAACCCATATTCTTCTTTTTGTTTTTCTTCATTTGTGTAGATTTTCCTCCCCTCCCCCCAATTTTTTTCCTCTTCTTTTTTTTTTTTTTTGAGTTGGAGTCTCACTCTGTCACTCAGACTGGAGTGCCGTGGCATGCTTCTGGCCACTGCCGCCTCAACCTGCTGGGCTCTGGTGATCCTTCCACCTCAGCCTTCCAAATAGTCAGAACTACAGGCGTGAGCTACTGCACCCAGCTAGTTTTTGTTTTATTGTAGAGATGAGGTCTAGCCAAGTTGCCTGGGTGGGTCTTGAACCCTCAGGCTCAGGCAGTCCACCCACCTCGGCCTCCCAAAGTGCTGAGATTACAGACTGAGCCACTGAGCCTGGCCATTTTTTTCTCTTCTTTAATTCTATTGTTCAAGGATTGCAGGGTTGCTTTTACTTCTGTTTGCTCAATCTCCTATTTTTCCTTATGTGGACCCTCTGGCTTTGTTTAATTCTGAAGCTGGACTATGGGTTGGAGACTGTACTTTTTGCAGTTTTGAGATTTAATTGGGGAGGAGCTGTGACTCAAAATCTATCTGCAGATCCCAGTATCCACTGACAGTTGTATGGGCACCCTGGAACCCACTTTCCACTGCCTTACAATCTCTCCATGCAGTGAGGGTATAGGTTTGTTCCCTGAAAGCAAAATGAGGTAAGAAAAAGGAAAAGAATGGAAAAAGGAAGTGGGGGGGGGGCAAGAGGAAGGTGGAGAGAGAGAAGAGTAAGAGAGAAAACAGACAGGTGTACCAACTAACAAATGAAAAGAGACACAAAGACAGAAAAGAGTAAAAAAACTAAAACATACAGACAATCACACAATTGCACAAACCAATAAAAACTTCCCTATTAATGTACTCTTCCTAAACTCAAATAGGAAGTCTAAAGAAAAAAAATCAGTAACATAATGGAAACAAAGCAAGTATGAAAACGTTATCAAAAAGAGAAAGAAAGAGAGAAAAAAACTGAAACAAACAAAAAACAAAAATGAGCAAAACAAACAAACAGAAAATAAAAAATAAATAAATAAATAAAACCAAGGAATCAAACTCACTTTGTGGTCATTCCTGTAAGTCCAACACCCTTCCAACTCTGATCTCTAACTCTCCAGGCAGGCTGATAGGGTTGCTCTCATCTCAGGCTGACAGGGATGCTCACAATTGGGTCAGATGCTCCAGGCCTACTGTCGAAGGAGGGTGGATTAGATCTGGACTCACCTGGTTTGCTGCCTGTCAAGTCTGTCACTCAGATCTGACCTGTCCGTGTCTGATCCAGCATGGGGAAGGGGCTTCTGTCTCTACCAGTTTGATAAGATTACCCTAGATCCCAAGTGAGATACTGGATGGAACTGGATGGAGCTTGGTGGGGTAATGCAGGCCTCTGCCTAGTCCTGGGACAGAGAAAATGGCTGTGGTCAGCATTTCATCCCCAGGCATGGGGCTCCTCTCCAGCTCTCCCAGATCTTCTCTCTCCACTTATTGTATCTGGGACTTCAGCTGATTTGCTATAACAGGTGATGGTGTGGGCCAGGCGCCAGGCAATGAGAATCAGCTTGATTTGGCAGGTTCTTCTCAGGAGAGTCCTGTAAACAGCATACGATCTTGCATGCCCACGGCTACAATCTCTGGACAGGGCTTGCAGTCACTTTCAGAGGGGAGCCCCGGGTACATAAACCCAAGTCTCTCCTCAGAGGGACTTTCACTCTCCCATCAGAACGTGTCTACTCATGCAGAGAATCTTTATGGACAATTGCTTTTGTGGAGACTCCCAGAGTCCGACCTGTCCGGTAGTCATCTTGTCAGCATGCCCAGATAATTTTCAGTATGTATAATTCCTTCACATATAATTTTCTTGATAGCTAGATTATACTCATTATGAGTTTAAATACTTAGTAATTTCCAGTGCATTAAAAATATTTAATTTTATAAATGAAACACTTTTAAATAAGTCTAATGAATTTTAGATATCATAGATGATGTATATTTAATTTTATTTTTAAAAGACAAGAACAAGAACTTCCTTTATGGTCAAAAATTGTATGTTATAATTTTTTTTCAATTTGAAGTGAATTTTAACTTTCTCTACAGAATTCTTACCAAAAATGTATTATTTCAGTGCATAAAGGTTACTTAGTGATCATACAGATAAAAAATTAAATGTGTCTGTTCTGTTACTATAAAATGTTATGTTTTTATTTTAAATTGTTATTTTAATTATTTATTTTTTAATTTAATATAATTTAATTTAAAAATTTTGGAGTATAAGTCAGGATTGCTTATATAAGTGCTTTAGGTACAGGTGAAGCAGGTGAAGTTTTGGGCCTCCTATTGGACCTCACTTTGCCTGGATTAGGATCAGACACCCTTATTGATATTATGTGCCTTCCCCCTTTGCAGTGTTCAGCTAATGCCAATTCATTTTTTTCATAGTACTATGATAGGTGTTCAGGGTCCATTTATAAGTAAGAACATGTGGCAGTCATTTCTTTTTTTCTGTGATAGATCACTGACTGACTATGGTAGACTCCAAATCCATCCAACTTGCTGTGAAGTTCATAGTTTTGTCCTTCTTTATAACTGCATAGTATTCCATCATGTATATGCACCACATTTTCTTATCCAGTCCATTTTCAATAGGCAGCATGATTTGTTTCATGTTTGCTATTATGAATAGTGCTGCAATAAATATGTGTGCACAGGTATTTTTTCTGTAGAATGATTTGAACTCCTCTGGGTATATTCCCAGAAGGGGGATTGCTGGGTCATATGGAAGGCCAATTTCCAGTTCTTTTAGAAATCACCACACTATTTCTCATAGAGCTAGAATTCATTTGTATTCCCACTGACAGTGTAGAAGCACTCCCTTTTCTCCACAACCTCACCAACATCTTTTTTGCTTGTTTGTTTTATTAATGATGGTCATTTTTTACTGGAGTTAAATGGTATTTCAATGTGGTTTTGATTTGCATTTCTCTGATAATTAGTGAGACTGAGCATTTTGTCATGTGTCTTTTGGATGCTCATGTATCTTTTTTAAAGAAGTGTCAACTCATTTTTTAATGGGGCTATTTTGTTTTTTGTTTGTTTGTTTTTTTCTTTCAGTATGTTTGAGTTCCTTATAGATCCTAGATGTTAGGCCTTTGTTAGCTACACTGTTGGCAAATATTTTTTTACAGTCTGTGGGCTGTTTGACCACTCACTTGAGGGTTTCTTTTGCTTTGCAGAAGCTTTTCAGTTTGATGAGCTCCCAACTGTTTATTTTATCTCTTATAGCAAAGGCAACTGAGATTTTCTATCAGATATTGGTTGCCTATTCCTATTTATGTAAGGGTGTCTCCTGCATTTTCTAAGATTCTTACAGTTTGAGGTTTTATGTTTAGGTGTTTGATCCATTTGGAGTTGATTTTTGTGTATGGTGATAGGTAGGTGTCCTGTTTTATTTTTCTGCATGTGGTCAGTCAGTTTTCCCAGCACCATTTACTGAATAGGTTCTCCTCTCCTCAGTGATACTTGCTGAAGCCTTTGTCAAAAATGAGCTTAATGAGAAATTGAAGTTTTGCTTCCAGAATCTCTATTCTTTTTTTTTTTATAATCAGTATTTTTTATTATCATATTGTGGGGTACAGTTAAGGATTAGGTATACAAATAAGCTTCGTTCAGACCCCCTTGGTGATAAGAGGTGTCTCCCTGTCCCCAGACGATTATTGAGTATCATTAATCCCATCCCCCCTCCCCTCCCCTCCCCGTAATTTCCCACCACTGTCAGTCATTTTCTTATAGTATTACATTGGATGTTCAAGGTTCACGATATGAGTGAGAACATGTGATACTCCGATCTTTGTTTCTGTGAGAGGTCACTCAGTATTCTAGATTCTAGTTCCATCCAAGTTGCTGCGAAATCCATGATTTTGCTCTTTTTTATGGCTGACTGCAAGATTTTAATGAAAACACATAGGAAAGGGAATTCGGAAATCTCACCTACTGGATATAACATGTCAACCAAGTTTCTGCTTTGGTTGGTATTTTTCAAGCAGTGTGCTTTGTTTCACTGCTTTATTTTCCTTTGCTTTATTTATTCTTATATCTAATAGACATTATTTTTTCTCTTTATTCTTCTTGCATATAGTATGTATAAATGGCATTGTTTCTGTTCATTTTTCTTTACTAAGAATAATTAGTTTTAAAAATATTTCTCTCATTTTCTCACTATATATGTTGCAATTATCTATCTGCACATTATTTTCTCTTTCTTTCAAATGTTTAAAATCAACAGGTGAAATTGAGCTCTGCTTTTAGTGACATTGTAACTCCATAGATAGGAATGATTACTCTCTATGTTAGATCAAACCCCAGAGTTCTGGTAAGCTAGTCTCAGAAACTAGACACAAACAGGATCTTTCACGGTTTCAGGTCTGGTTCTCAGGCAGCCAGAAAGTCACTGAAGTTCATTCAACTGAAATAGAATCCTTTCTGGAGAGGCAGTGCTCCTGACATTCAGTTAGGTCATCCAGGGTGGCCACCCCGCAGAGGGAAGCTTTGTACTGCTTCTGTGTAAAACACAAAAAATAAATGAAAGTGAGTCCACCTGAGGATTCTGATGTTTTTAAACAAAGACCAATATCGGTCTTTAGTCTCCTGAAGAACAAGAACCAGGCAATTTTTAATCTGATATGATACCTAGTCCATTGTACTGTAAGCATTCTCTAAGGACCATATTAAATTATTAACCATTGCTACTTTAATTCACATCTTTCTGTATCTTTGGATTTCTCATTCACACAGACTTGGTAGAAATCTCTTCTGGAGTTCTTTATTCAGAATTCTTACAGCTTCTGTATATTGGTCTCTTTGCCAAGAAAGTGTTGATGAAGACTTCCTAGTCATGAAGAAGAGATAGCACTCCTAGTCTCAAGAGAATATTACTGAAATGATCAATAAGTCATGTGGAGTTGTGGAACAAGTTATCAAATTGTACTCTTGGGAACACAATGACTCCATGGAGATGTTTTCAGATGGTGGAACAGCAAAGTATTTTCCACCAAACCAGATTTTAATTGTCCAAGGAGATCATAATTTTATCATTTTATACAACGATATATACTTATATACCACCATTTTATATAATGGGATTCTTATAAGATATCATTTGAAGAAAACATAGTTGCTAAGACTATTTCAAACCACTTGGGTATCAGAAGGGCAGGATATTAGCAGAGTTCTGGTGTCAGCCTTTCTATCACCAACTAAACAACGCCAGACAAGTCTATTCAGTTATTATTACTGAAAGGTGAGTTTCACAAATGGGTCTAAACTACTGAGGTAAAGGAGGAAAAAATATAAAGACAATGGCATAAATGTTTATAGCATGTTTAATATTTTGGTTATTTTAACAAAATGTGAGTAGAGGTGAGCAAAATAAATGTCTTGCAGACTTCTTTTTTTAAAGGAAAAAGTTGGACTCTTAATGCCTTTCCAACTAGATTGTGATTCCCTTGAAGCATTTCTTTTTTTTTTTTTTTTTTTACTTTACTTTTATATCATTGGCTGATTCCCCATACCTGGCACATTATAAGCGCTCCACAAATTCTTATTTAATGAGTAAGTGAATGAGTTGGTGAAAGAGCTGGTAAACAGACAAGTTAGCTATTTTATCTCTAAGACTCCCTCATAGTCTATGTTTTATTATGTCCTACCAGCTGTCAACAACCTGTCTTTGGACAACATGGCTAATGTAAAAATGAAAGAGCCACACTAGGGTTGAGCTAAATACAGACTTTTTTCCCTTTCTTGTCAAAAAGTTGAAAGTTCTATTCTTTCTCTGTTCTGGATTCTGGGCAGCAATGACCTAGTATACATGGGGTAGCAAGTAGGCCAGCAGATACTACCCTTTTATCTTGAGTCATGAAAGTGGACAGTTTGGATTTTTGACATTTAGTTTAGTCTTTGTGATAGAACGCCTTCCCTAGTTTTCTACATGACATGTGGGACAAAATTTAGTACATCAAAGTCCCACACATACCTGATTCCTTGATGCTTATGATGTGCAATAATAAAGTGAATGAGGAAATTCCCTCTTTTTACTGGACAAAAAGGAAAAATTACACATACAGACATAAAAAATGACACAACTATACAGAGTCCAAAGAAATATATGTTATGTCAGGAGCCAGGGTCAAGATATGAGTGGATATATTTGCATATAGATATTATAAATTTTGGCCAGTAGCCCAAAGACTCAGATACATGTACATAACTTATGACAATATCATGAAAATGTAATTTTCCATTCAATAGTTATATATTTAAACGAGCATTATGTATAAGATAAGTATACAAAAAGGGCAAAATGTGGGTCTTGTCTTCAAGAAGCTCACAATTCAGTGGCAATGTTAAGATAAGAGTGTAAACCATTATAATTGAAGAAGAAGTGAGAAAAGTATAACGTATGTGGAGTTTGGAGAACAGAAAATGGCTCAGGTAATTAACTTTCATGGGAAGGATGGCATGTAAGATGAACAAGAGGAATACGATTTTGATTGGTGAAGAGTCCAGTGGCAGAAAAAGGAAGAGTGTGAGAAAATCTGAACAGTGTGAATGCGGTCTATATTTAGGAGGAAGAGTGAGTAGATGAAGGCAAATGGAACCTAAGATACATTTAGAGAAGTGGTGGAAAATTAAGTTAGAAAGGCACTTTCAGAAAGGCCTCAATTTTAAGACTTAATTTAATTGGAAACGGAGAGAGATTGAAAGAGTTTGAGGAAAAGAAGAGTAGGTTTGGTGCCATGGTTCAAGAAATGTGGTCTGGCAGAAATTAGACCAGAGAGAGAAGAAAAGGAATAAGATGAATTGTTAAATTACTATGATCCTTTAGTGCCTGGATTACTGAAAGGCGAGTGGGATTGGAGAGTAGTGACTTCAACCGGAAAACATGGCACACTCAAAGTAATTTGAGAGGAGCTTAATCAAGGGACTATTTTTAAAAGCTATGAACAGGGTGGGGACATAATACAGTTCTTGGGACAAGCTAGAGCAGGAAGCATCACCACCCCAGTGTCTGAAGTAGTGTGAGGCAGAAGCATTATCAGAGGCTGGATGGAGAGAATTGTGTGGGGAAGAAAATCTTTCACAGAGGAAGGCCATCAGTCAAAGGCAGCCTCAGGGAAAATAGCCTGACTTTATCCTCTTCCTTCCTTTTGGTTTCTTGCTGGGGCTCCCCATTGACCAAGCACAACTAGAAGCCAGAGGGCAAGAGAACTGTTGATGTCATCCATTTAGGTCAGCCTTCCAGAGTGCAGAGCAGGGTGAAGGATGGAGAATAACTTGGAGGGAAAACAGAAGCTATCCTATGTGTAGTTATGGACTAATTCAGGACAGTTTAGGCGAGATACCAGGTAAAGAATTGAAAATATAGGTTTGGCGCACAGGAGAATATTGATCTTAGGGATGAAGACATCTAAACTATTAAAACTATCAGAGTGAATGAGACCATAGGAAAAAAGACTGTAAAGAAATAATAAGTTCTTAAGATAGAACTTTGAGAGAATGCTACATTTAGAAAAGAGAAAGATGAAGAGGAGACAGCAAGAAAGGTAAGGAGAAATGGAAGAAATGAAATCAGGAGCAGGAAATTCAATGGAAATCAAAGGAAGAGCTGACATTAGGAAGAAGGAGGACCCAGATAAACAAGATAAAGCAACTTGGCTGGGCTCGGTGGCTCAGCCTGTAATCCTGTGCCTTGGGAGGCTGAGGGGAGTGGATTGCCTGAGCCTGCGGGTTCAAAACCCGCCTGGGCAACTTGGCAAGCCCTCATCTCTACAATAAATCAAAAAATTAGCCGGGTGTGGTAGCACGCACCTGTAGTTCCAGCTACTTGGATGGCTGAGGCGGAAGATGGCCGGAGCCCAGCAGGCTGAGGCTGTGGTGGCCGAGAGCGGCCACTGCACTCCAGTCTGGGCAACAGAGTGAAACTCCAACTCAAAAAAAAAAAAAAAAGAAATCTGAGGCAGAAAACATTTTTAAGGGGTGATGGAACAGAAACATTGTCACCAGTTCTTTGCTTATTAGGGTTAGTAGATTTTATCAATGTCAGCTTAGGCTTAGACTTCTGTTATGGCTGTGTTTTGGATTTGGGGAATTAGGGTAGAGTTTGAAGATAACCATAGTTATAGTAAAGGAGGTGAGCCAAGGAGCAAATAATCATAACCTCACTGTTCCACTTAGTATTGTTTTCTTCTTCTCATTCTCCTGCTTCTCCTCTTCCTCTTTCTTCTCTTCTTTCTCCTCTACATTTATTGAGCTTCTAGAATATACTAGACAATTTACCTACAGCATCTCATTTCCCAAAACAACCCAGTGAAGTCAGTATAATCATCATCTTACATAAAAGAAAGTTTCAGAGAGGTTGTGGATCTTGCCCATGGTCATACATTTAATAAGAAGGGTGGAGGTTTCTAAAACCAGGACCTTCATACCCTAAGCTCATTATTTTCATAGTTCTATATTTGACACACAGTAGTTATACATTAGTTAATTGAAGAAAATTTTAAAAGTATGATATAGAATACTACATAAGAGATAGGCTACCTCATTTCCAACGCTAGTCTTGCTATTAAATACAATGTAACCTCTCTGTTAACAAAATTTGCTTTTAACTATTCTGAGAATAATCATGTCATTAAAACAAACATGTTCCTTAAAAAGTGTTACTATATAAATATCTGAGGACTCATGAATATTTTCTATAATGCACATATTGAGGTCAAATTAATTATCTTCTTTGTAAGGTCCTTAGAGTAAAATATCTTTATCATGTCACCCTTACTGATTTTGCCCCAAGAAAATGGGTGGCATAATTCTAGATGTTTTATGATGTGCCATATTCATTGTTCAATTTATGGCATATAAATCAAAATGTCACCAATTACTCACAGTGTGATCATTGTAAGTTGTTGTGAAATCAGTGATATCGAAGAGTTCAGGGCACAAGATAAAGCAGAATCTTGTGCAAGTAAGGAATAATGAGAGCCTCTGACCAATGCCCTTCCCCAAAGTAAACTCAACAAACACCACCCACTGTTCCTTCTCATTATGACTGAAAAATTAGAACTGAGCAATATAGTCTACTATTACAATGTTTACCTTAATAGGAAGTGTCCATATCTTTTTTCTTTTTTTTTTGAGTTGGCGTCTCACTCCGTCGCCCAGACTGGAGTGCAGCGGCCGCTCCCGGCCACCGCAGCCTCGACCCGCTGGGCTCCGGCGATCCTTCCGCCTCAGCCTTCCGAGTAGCCAGAACTACAGGCGCGTGCGACCACGCCCGGCTGATTTTTTTGATTTATTGTAGAGATGAGGTTTCGCCTGCCCAGGCGGGTCTCGAACCCGCGGGCTCAGGCAATCCACTCACCTTAGCCTCCCAAGGCGCGGGATTACAGGCTGAGCCAACGAGCCCGGCTCATATCTTTTAACATCTCTGGTAACACAAACAACACTTAGCTTTCCATTCATGAACTTTAACTATATAC
>CAUYQG010276097.1:0-16997 GCA_963574415.1 Tarsius wallacei | reverse complement strand
AGCAATTAATGGCAGTAAATACCTGTCTGGGGATGGGGGGACATTTCTTACAAACAAGGGTGCCTGAATGAGACATATTTGTGTACCTAACCCTTAAATGTACCCCTTAATATCACAATAAAAAAAAAAAAAAAAAGAAAGAACATACAGCATATAGCTATACAAAGCAGAGAAACAAGAAAAATCTCTTAAAATTTTTTTTTTGGTCAAGGTTCAGCTGGGAAAATCTACTGACCCACTTTGAAATGAAAATGCTGCTTGAGCACACACAGCACACAGACACACACACAGGGAATTTTCCACTGAGGTTGCACATAGTAGATCTCAAAGCTCTATCAATGACACCCCAAACCACCATCCCCAAGGCTAGAATATGCATGCTGAGTTCAGGCTGCTCACTAATTACCCCATATTTTTTAACTTTAAATCTTTAAAGAAAAACCATGATTATAGGAAACTAAAGTTTGTAATTAAAACAGAGCATAATAATCATTTCTAAGAAATCTTCTCAGTTTCCTTTTTTTCGTAGTGAATATTCCTGAGTTAATATTACCCATGTACCACTAAAACAGTAAATCTTAATTTTCAAATAGCATCAATTTAATGTTACACAGAAATAAGAGGCAAATCATTACTTTTATTACTGTGAACTGTGAGTCATTTAGCCCAATTAATGACAGGTATTTGTGCATATCATATAATGTCATTATGGAATAAAGAAACTTGATGGCATATCCATGTTTCTACTCACCAGTTGTTTCCACAATGCCTTCTAGGATGACGACAATCTCGAACTGTTCAGTTTGCATGCTTCGCTGGGATAGGTCATAAAAGGGGCTTTTGGCATCGATCACGTGGCAAATTGTGAGGGGGGACACAAGAAAAAGTTGATCTGCCCCTGTACTAAAACCTACATCCAGTTCAAGTTGGTCAAGGGGAAGGAACTCACCCTCAGGTGTCTGCCGAGACTAGACAAGCACACAGAAAAAGAGAAGAAATCACCACTTGTACTGAAATTTTCAAGGCAGCCCAACAGTAATTTACATCATTGCCAACATTCTGCACTATCAATCATCTGCAACAAAATCCAAACAAATCATTATGCAACTATGTTCTAGCAAATGGGCCGAAATCCCACATAGCTCATGCGGAACATACATGCATTATTTATAATATACAACTTGCTATAATTACAATTCCCTAACTCATGAGCTTTGGAGAAATGCCTGGTCCAACAATGGTTGTTAGCACAAACTGTGGAACTGAGTGTGCATGTGCTACTGCTTGACAGCAATCACTGCATGCTAACTCATTACATGCCAGATTTTTTTCCCCTCACAATGCAAATAAGAAGGCAATTCTAATGGAGTTTGTTAGAGCTGAAAAAGGTTAACCATCATTTAGAAAGAGATTTATTGATTATTATAAAGCAAAACACAACAATTTATTTCTCCAGACTTTTCAAAGGTAACAAATTAAAGTGGAATAGAAGAGTGAAGATGTTGTATTCCATTATGTACACAGGAGCTCACATAATAAAAATAAAAGGCAGCTGCTGTTAGCTAATGGCTTTCAAGCTCCTAATAGTAAACTACATTATAAATGTTTACTTCTCTATTTTATAAATTTTAAAACATAGTAAGAATTGTACTTAATTGAACTTTCTTTATCAAAATTAAATTTTAAAAATCTATGTTTGATTAATTTAGTTTGATAACATTTTCATAAGTTAGTAGCATTCATTTTCAATATAAATCACTCCGAAACTTAATTCAGTAAACTGCTTGCACGTTAAGACTTTAAAAGAAAATTACATGACAAAAATTAGCAGACTATGAGAATAAATATATTCATCTTCTTTACCTCATTTTTATTTTATTTTCCATATCACACATTCAATAATCATATATGAGCAAATATATAATCTTAATTTATATAATTATGGTGGTAAAAAGAGCTGGGTAGCTAGGAGTTCAATATGGAAAAATTGGGAGGGAAGAGGGAACACACTACTTGTCAAATGGGACTTTGAAGAATCCAATAAACTTGAACAGACTCATTGTAAAATTAATTTATTAGCAAAACAAAATCTATAACATTGACCTTTCCAATAAAATGGCAGTTTGAAGACAAAATTCTTATTCTCAGAGCTCAAAAAAAAATACTTTGGCTTTTTATATGGAGTAAATGAATTTGAAAACACGTAAGTGCAGCTTAGCATTAAGTTCTTTGTGGCAAAACAGAAGGAAAAGTTTCAAATTGGTGGTGGTTTATTCTGACATGAGCAATTGCAAAGAGTTTCAACAGGATAATCAGTCAACTAGAGAGGCTACTTTGTAGTTAGAGACACTTAGTTATATTATTTGTATAGAAAAAAATCTAATGAAAACATTGAGACTACTTTTCTTCTCTACCTTGTGGATACCTGGAAAAGAAGGAACAAGAAGAAAGTGATCTTAAAAAAAAAATTCATGGAAAAACTTGGTGCAAAAATAAAAACGGCAGCTCTAGCAACCAATGTTGGAGGAAACTAGGCATTTCCAAGCCAGCATGAAAAAGCTCTTTATTGGAACTTTTTCAAGTCACCTATATTTCTAAATCTATCCTCAAATTAGTAAAATATGAATGAGACCAACATCTTTCCACCTACAAAGTTGTATAACAAATACTGATTAATATAACAAAATAAAAGCCAAATACACACACACAAAATAAAACTCTATGTCATTGTTTTCTCATCTACTAAGAAACAGGTGCTATATAAACACAAGGTGGTTTTCTGATGTTTATAATTAATAACCAGAATTTGGATCCCTTTGCTAACTGTACTAAGTTCTGCATTTCCTGCATTAAATGGCAATGTTGACAATGCTTATTCTTTAACAATTAAATGTCCTATTTATTCTAAAATAATTGTTTCCAAATAAAATATATTTTTATAAGTATTATATATGTATACCAATAATAAAATTTAAATTCCTAACATTCTATCCAGTTCTTCCTATTATGTGACACTGCGAGAAAGATGATTTTCCAGGCTTATATATTTTTCAGATTAGTGAAATTCCCTACATATGTATTGAAAATTATTTTCCAGTGGATATTATATAATTTTTTAAAATGACTGAGACATTACACATATTAACAGTCTTATTGTCCAGGTCTTCTTCCTTTATGTTAGACCACCAAATATTTCAACTATTAAAAAGTTCACCTCTCTGACTTTTGTTTGCCTCAATGACTCTGTAATAGACTAGGAAGCCTATTAATCAATGAAATTGGATAGAGAAGACTTTAGCTTCGGTCAAGGGTGAAGGGTGTGGCTTTAGTGCCCCAGGTGCTTGGAATGTCGGAATTGTTTGAAGTCTGAACTCCTGACTAGAGACAATGTATCTAATCAGTGCTCAGCCAAATAAATTTGATGTTCCAGAAACCTACAGATGCTTACCAAATACATTTTCAGAGGAATACACATTTTACTCTAGGCTTCTAAATAATTCTAATCTAGGCTGTCCTAATTGTGGTGCAATTCTAGAGATTTGATGGAGCAGAGAATTTTTTTTTAAAGTAATGTTAGTGTAAAGTCTCTCATATAAGTGGAGTGAGAAAAAGTTTGTTTGAGGAATTGTGATATACACAAGTATGAAAGGGAAAGAGAAAAAAGAAGGGTTATGTATGTGCCTTTATAAGATTAACTTTGATCTGTAACTTGAGATTGTAATAAATCAGCATTGATATTCCATCAGTTTCATACTGCCACCCAGAAATATTTGATAGTAGACAGAACATTTTGAGCAAAAAATGAATTTAATCGTTCTTCATTAGATTATGTTAGAATTATGACAGAAGAAACTTTCCATAGGTGGAGAAATGTTTTGATGGTCCAATTAACTTTTAGCTCCATAAACTTCCTAGTTCCCAAGGAAACACAGAACCATGAATATTTTCAAAATAAAAATATGTGAATAGATATAGTCTAACTCAATAATACTTTAAATTATTTTCAAATTCAAAACAATTGCTAAAAATTAAAATTGATATAATAAATTATTTAAATTCCTAAAGGCCGGGCTTGGTGGCTCAGCCTGTAATCCCAGCACTTTGGGAGGCTGAGGCGCGTGGATTGTCTGAGACCGCAGGTTTGAGACCCACCCGGGCAACTTGGCGAGACCTCGTCTCTACAATAAATCAAAAATTAGCCAGGCGTGGTAGCACATGCCTGTAGTTCTGGCTACTTGAAAGGCTGAGGCGGAAAGATCGCCGGAGGCCAGCAGGCTGAGGCTGCAGGAGCCGAGAGGTGTACCACTGCCCTCCAGCCTGGGTGACAGAATGAGACTCCAATTCAAAAATAAATAAATAAAAATAAAAACCAAATTCCTAAAAAGTTGATAAGTTTTCCATTAGAATCATAAAAATGATGATATAAATAGGAAAGTAAGAAAGAAGTATAAAGACAGTGAATGGAAAATTAGTAATTATTAAATACAACATAATTTTTTTAAAAACTATGTCTTGAGAATGATTTCCACACAACTTTTATTTTCATTTTATGAAATCTTAGGAAGAAAATAAAAATATTTTCATAATTTTAAAGTCTTTCTGGTTGACTGCATTATAGCAAATTCTGAGAGTTAAAACAATTGAAAAAATCTAAAACTTAAAATTTGTTTAATTTTCCTATCCAAAACAATTATGATTTGTACATCATGTATTCTTTAAATAATTTGTATAATTGAGGTTGTGGCAGTCATTTTGAAGTAATTCTTTGTAATATAAAAGGTGTTCTTTTATAATAATAATATTTCAATTATACGCATTTTCATTATATGTAAATAGTCTATGTAGAATTTAGGGCTTGTGCCATATTTTATAGTCATTTGTATTAATTTCAAAGAATTAATTAATGTTAAATGACTTTGAACTCCCTTAGATTCCAAAAAAGGCCTATGAAATAATCAACTACAATTCTGACTACAGATAGAAGAAGGTCAAAGATGTCTAGAAGGTATTATCATGGTCATGTACTTTACAAATATTTTACAGATAACAACTGTTGAGTTCTTATTCAAAAACAGACACACACTCTTACACATATGCCTATACCTACACATACACATATACACACACGTACACACACAACCTGGAATATATATTTAATCTTGTCCTAGCATAAGTGGATCCACATTTGTCCCTCCTTCTGGGGGAATACATAGCCAAGTGCCCACATTCATTCAGCAAGACCACACTTCACCAATGCAATTTGTGTCTTTGCTGCATTTCTCCCTTCTCTCTAACCTGTAACTGTGTTATTTTTTAAGCTCAGAATTAGGCTTGGGAAATTTTAAGCAAAACATTTAATCACTACTATCTGACTCTAGAGATGTACTTTTATCATATTCCAAAACTTAATCCACACCTCCCCACCATTCACAAGTCCTCACTGGAAAAGAGCCCACAGGACCAGTGGTCAGGGAAAGGAAGGAAAAGAGGCTAAGATGGAGAAGGCAAGCCATTCTTGCCTACCACCATTTTATTTGTAATTTTTTCTTCTCCTTTTAAATGTGTAATATGTATATACATATGTGTTGTTTATACTGAATATATGCTTCAGTCAAAAAGAAAATTCCTTGGAGTGAGGTCTGAGTATCTGGAAGCTAACATTACAAAATGAGCCAAAAACAGGTACCAGAACTTGTGACTCAAGGCAGTTATGTTAATGGCTTTGGCACTTAAACCATAATTTAAGTCAGGTAGAAGAGAGTATAAACCTAAAATTGTATCTGGATTGTCTACAATTGAATTGTACATTTATTTGAACTCCTTAAGTTTGAAATTTCATGGATACGCAGGTGAAAACTATGACCAATGTCGAATCTAAAATAAAGATTTTTAATGCTAAGCTAATTAACACATAAAAATATGCTCATTTTTATAAAAAGAACATTCCTCACAAAATTGAATGTAATTTATTTTATAATAGATTATGTGAGGCTTTCATACTATTCAAATGCCAGAGCAGTTTTATAGTTTCTTAAGGGCCTTTTATGCAGTTTATAATAACATGGACAGGATTTGTAACCCTACTTGCACATTCCCTCCTCCTACTCATCAAGCACCCTACAGCCCATCCAAAGCTTTTTTCCTGCTTCTCTTTATCATTTGTTCTTACCTACTGCTGTTTATTTGTGGATTTTTATGTCCCTTATTTCTGTTCACTCTTTATTTCCTGAGCACAAGCCACTCTATACTTTGAAGGAACCATATTTAAAATAAAAATTAAAAAACAAAACGAAACAAAATATATTACTGCGATTGAAAAAGGAATAATAATTATAGTTTTTTTTAAACCCATGTTCTATGCATATTGGATAATTAGTATACTTATGTCAGAGAAAGCAAAGTTAGGCTAAATAAGAATC
This sequence comes from Tarsius wallacei, assembly GCA_963574415.1. Classification (NCBI taxonomy): domain Eukaryota; kingdom Metazoa; phylum Chordata; class Mammalia; order Primates; family Tarsiidae; genus Tarsius; species Tarsius wallacei. The sequence continues at coordinate 10,578 of CAUYQG010276097.1, read as the reverse complement.
GTGCCAATTTTTAAAGATACAAAGAAGCCACCTAAAGAACTCACCACTCAATATGGGACTCAGTTCCTGAGAGTTCTGGGCTACTCAGTCGTAAATGCTTTGAATATTTTTATTAACAGTATAGATGATGTTTAGAAGAACAGGGTTCTTTAAATATAAATATTCCTTTGTGAATTTCACTTTTTTTAAGAGAGGTAGATAATTGCCTCAAATTGACCAAGATCAACTGGTGAAAAGGCTCAGTTATAAAAATTAAGATCAAGGGAGAGTGGAGGTGGGATTGGCAGTAATAGGAAACTGCTGGTTGTGGGGGCACACCTCATCAACAAGTGTACCTGCATAATGAACATTTGTATACCTAACCCCGAATTGTACCCCACATATTTAAAATAGAAAAAAAATTTAAAGATCACATAAAGTCAAAAACATATTGCATTTAAGTGAAGACATGGAATGAAAACAAACCAATAAATATGTACGGAAAAACCAGGAATCCCGTGTTCCAGGAATAATTGTGGTTAAAAGATTAGCAAAATGTTAGAACATATGAGAAAGATAAAGAGCTTAATGCTCTTGCAGACCACAAATTTTTTATTGCATCTGTACTTGATCAATTCATATAGTGAAATCAGACAGCATCCAATTTCGAGTATTCATGTAAATTGAGAATTTTAAAAAGCACACAAATAATGTATGTGATATTAGAAGAGGAAAAGAGTGTACTCGGATACCCCTTAACAAGCAAAAGTTAAGGATTTCATGGATGACCACTTAAGAAAGATGATGACTGTTGGCAATAAATAGAAATATAAAGAAATAAGATTACACTTCAATAAAAAATGTATCCTTATCTTTTTCTTTCTAAATATGAATGCAACAATAGTTAATTTTATGTTTATGCAAAAAAAATGTGTGCTGACTGGATGAATATAAGCATACATATGCTATCTGTGCATATATATGATGATATTTAGATAATAAATTTGCAAATTCTTGCACTGTGTCAGAGAATAGTAATTAATTTTCGCCCTAAAAAATTGTATGTCTAGGTCAGTCGGCTATTAGTATTAGGTTGATAGAAGATGTGAGGTTTCCAAATCCTTTAAACCCAATACTAAACTGCAGGGTCCAGCATTATAGCCATTGGTCTGTAATTCCTAATACAATTATTTTTATAAAAAACTTTCAACTGGATGATATATTAATTTAGCATAGACACAATAATAGTTAGCCCCTATTCTCAAGGTTAAACAAAGAAGACAACTAAAATAAACAGATAATTCAATTAAAAATTCAGTATGAGACTAAGAAGAAAAGTTAGAGAACACTCATCCTAAAAGAGCTTTCTATAGTTATACTTATAATCAAATCATATATTTTAAAAAGGAACTTCAAACTATATCCTTTGGCTTTTATTTAATCTACTTTCTTTTTTTCTGAGTAGAAAAAGGACTGATCCCTCCAGGCATGAAGTTGAAAGATCTATATTTGATTACTGAAAGAAATTTCAGTATTTCTAAGCCTGGAAGACAGGAATAGAGATGAAATAAAATTTGCTTTCATGTAAGTGAAAAGCATAATTAAAATTTAGGCAGAGAAGTTGAAAAAAATCCATCAAAAGTTAGGCAATTTAAAAATAGTATGAATAAAAAATTTCATAGTAGCAAGCTTGAGAAAGTCATATCTATGTTCTTATTGTCTTTCCAAGAATCAAAAAAGCTTTATAATTATTAAATAAAACTTTTATATTTATCCAGATAAAGAAGCTTTTATTCAGCAGATAAGAAAATAGCAACAGAAAAATGTTAGTAAAATTAAATTAGGTAATAGGAAGAACATACAAGCACTATAATTACTATCATTAAATGTTATACTGAATTGTGTTGCTTTAAGAAGTCTATGTATTTGTCTTAAAGACACAAATTTTACATTCAAACTGTTAAAAAGAGGTTAAAAGGTAAAACTAAATATGTATAACATTTAATAAATATATAAAAAATGGATAGGAAAATATTATGTCTTTAAGATTTTAATATAGCTTCTCTTTAAAAATACAGTTGACTGTTTTAGGTCACTTCATTGCAGATCCTAAGGGAAAATTAGAACAACTTGTTAAAGGCAAATCTCCCATCTTATTTTGCTGAATATTATTAGTCCCACAATAAAACATGATTCCTTTTTTAATGAAGTCTAAGGAATGACAAAAACTACAAGAATTCATTTTAAATACCATGGCTACAGGAAATACCAACTTCAAACAAACTACACTAACTAGCTGGATGAAGACCTACCAGTGATCAACCCTCTTCCTTCACAAAAATTCAGAAAGAATTTCACCATAATTTCGTTTAAATATAAATTGATGTTATATGTCAAATATCTTTACATCTAGTATTCCTTAAGGGTAAAAGACTTTTTAAGAATATTATATATATTATGTTAATTAGATGCTGTTTTTATCACCTTGTGTTAATATAGCACCTTGCTCCAAATTTGTTAACAATATAAATCTTTTATCATTTTAATCAGGACACTCATTACAGTATATGTGGTACATGGCCTTAGGCAGAAAAGGTCATTTCCAGTACCCTGCACCAGTGTAAAACCTTGGCGCTTCAGATGCGTTGCACCTTTGTATTGGGGGGAAAAAAAACCCTGATATGTCAATTAATTCTAATTATGTCTGGCTTTGTTAAAAAACAATTTGTTAAAGTTTAAAAATATAAAAAACGTGTTGCCCAGAAAATATATGTTTCAATAAATAAACTTATAGGTTTCAAAAACTGGAGAATGGCAATAAATAACCTTTAATGTCTAATTTTCAATTTCCATTACACCAATCAATATGGTAAATAAGAGTCTCAGAGTGATACATAAACATGAATTCCTTGACAGAAACCTTGGCATTATGTTAACAAAGTCTTTCTATCTGCCCAGTAGGCCTAACCTAAAGAAAGAGATGCTATGTTTTGGTTTATGCACAGAAACAGGTACATGCCAGTGTAAAAATATATCTACAACACAACTGGTCAGCTTGATCCAATAATCTGCTTAGTTCAATCAGTGGTCAATAACAGTATGTTGAGTTAAATTTGAAAAACTGTATGCAGTTCGTGGAAGTTAATTATAAAAGAATATGCTCTACTTAAATTATTTACTCAGAGTTATCTTAATGAACATGTACGTCAGAACCAGGCTAATAATTTTCCACTATGGTATACAAAATTTAGCTTATTTGCTGTATGTAGCATATTAAATATGCATATGATACAAAGTGACAGGACAAGTGAACTGCTTTAATTCAAACACTTTACTGAGCAACTTGGTCAAGAGTAATTAGGGTAAGATCTTGTAAATGAATAATGAAAATGACATAAGAGCAAAACTTTTAAAAGCACACTGGATACCTTTCAATGACAATACAAGTTGGGGCTGTGTAATATATACTTGTAAAGTGGAAACTGAACTTTCAAAGACAAAATCTCAACTTAAATATTTATCAGATTTCCATTTTATTAATGCTAAATTCAGAATCTGGCTATGGTTCTCTATGCAACCTCAGATAAGCATTGTTCAATATACGAACTATTTATTTGGGGTCTTTTTCAATTTATGAACACTTGACAACTACTGAGGCAGATCTCTCAAGAAAAAAAAATGAATTTTAAATGATACAAAGAAAGAACTGGGTTTTCATCTCTCATTCCCAGACTCTAACTGGAGGAGTAAAGGACTTCTATTGTTTGTCGTGGTGCCCTCTAACGACTAGATGGACCTTGTTTTAATAACCACTCCATGTGCAATGTGTTTTATCATTTACACTGCTGATGGTAGGAAGCAATCTTCTTTAATGGATGCTGAAAAGCTTCAAGTGAAATCTGTAATTGACAAAGGCTTCATAGAAACAGGCAATTAAGAATAAAATTAATGAGAGGCTCTACAGGAAAAGCACTCAAGCTTTCACAGAATACTTCTCTAGGAAAATATTTAGTAAAAATAAAAATTTTAAAAAACCAATTGTAGTTGCTTTCACTTCATTAACTGCCTCCTGGATCTATGTACTTGTTTTAAAAATGACCATAGAGTTCAAGTTATTAGTTCTAGAGGAACAATCTATCCTCTAACAATATTGGGTGGGAGAAAAAGAAAGGACAGAAAATTAATAAAGAAAAGCCTAAAGTGAAAGTTGGGGCAAGTTCAACACCTACTGCTTCCAAATAAAAGCTGTTCAGTGCAGTTCTGGTACCTCACATTGAATGGAGGAGTGTGTCTACAGCAAATCAAAAGCGCTCTGAAGAGCAAAGCCACAAGGGTAGGAAGGAGAGAACAGGGCACTGATTTCCTTCAAGGCTCCAGGAGCCCACACCAATCCGCCTTACTAGTCCAGAAAGTGATACATCCGAAATGATGACTATAAATAAGAGCACGAAAGCGAGTGAAAAAAGAGCAGAACTGTCTCCTGCGCTCCCCTTTGCCCAACTCCCCAACACCCCTTCCCCCACCACAGGAAGTTTACCTGAGGCGATAGGCAAAACCAGGGGAGGTGGCCTGGGGTGGTTCTCCAGTGGGTTAATTCCCGGCTTGGGGGATGGAGGTCGCTGGGTGGGGAAGGGGCGGGTAGCACTTACTTTGAGCAGCTTGCAGCGGATCTGCGCAGAGACCATGTGGCTGTTGCGCAGGTTGCCCACCCGGAACATGAGCGTGAGTTTTCCGTCCCTCATGGAGATCACCGCGTGCTCGCTAAACATGAGGGTCTCGGCGCGCTTCTTGGGCTGGGACATCTTGATGAACATGCAGCCGATGAGGAAGGCGTCCACAATGGAGCCCAGGATGGACTGAAAGAGGAAGAGGATGATGCCCTCGGGGCACTTGTCGGTGATGTATCGGTAGCCATAGCCGATAGTGGCCTCGGTCTCGATGAAGAAGAGGAAGGCGGAGGGGAAGTTATACACATTGGCCACGCAGGGCGTGTAGTTGCCGACGTGGGCTTTGTTCAGGTCGCCCCGAGTGTAGGCGATCACCCACCACATGGACGCCATGAAGAGCCAGGCCACGGTGTAGGTGAGAATGAAGATGAAGAGGTTCCAGCGCCACTTGAGGTCCACCAGCGTGGTGAAGAGGTCCGAGAGGTAGCGGCTGGTCTCGCTGCCCAGGTTGCCGTGCTGAACATTGCATCGGCCGTTCTTGTCCACGAACCTCTGCCGCTTCTTCTTGGGCACAAGCTGCTGCTGCGGGTCCTGGCCCGGCCCCTGGGGCTGCAAGCCCGAGCCGCTAGACGAGGTGGTCACTACCTGGTAATCGTCCCCAAATTTCCTTCGGAGTGCAGACATAATACGGAGGGGCGAGCCAGATTCAAACGGGAAGCGAAGGCGCAGGAGCTGGGCGCTGCAAACTAGCACCAATAAGGAGGTGGGGGCGGGGGAGGAGGGGGAGGGCAAAGCAAGCGCTTCTGGGGTGGGGGGCGCACCCGGCAAGTAGCAGCGGTCCCTGCCCCCTGCAGATGCCTCTCCTCTCCTGAGACGGAGGCTGTCTTTCCAAGGTGAGTCTTTAAAAAAGTGTTCTCCCGCACTCAAAGCAGGAGAGATGCAAGGACCGGGAACCCAAGCGCAATTTTGCCTCCAAGCTTTTCGAGGCTCCTCTTTTCTTCCCTCGCCACCGGCATCCCGGGCCACCTCTTGCCTGCCCACAACCCTCCTGACTATCCCGCAGTACCCCCAAACTGACTGTTTAAAATGAACAAGTTGACAAGCGAGTCCCACTCCACCTGCCAACGCGCGGGATGCCGAAGCTGCCTCTACCTGCTTGGACCAGACCCTCCCCCCTCCCCGCCGCTCCCCAATCTTCCGCCCCCCCGGACGGCTCCCGGCACCCCCGGAGCTCCCTCCTCCTATCTTTTAGCCAAAATCCCGCCCAAAGGCATGTCTGCCGGGCACTGGTGCAACGCCCCCTACCCACGCCCTCAGGGCTCGGAGTCCCCGGTTCCGGACTCCAGAGACCAGTCAGCCTGGCGTCCGCGGGCCGCCGAGTTTCCGCGGGCGCCACCGGGGCCCTCGGGCAGACCCTCAAGAGCCCGCAGGCCGCCCCCGCGCTCCGCGGAGACGCGGCGGTGCGCGGAGACTGGGCACTCACCCAGAGAGAGAGGGCAGGAGGCGGCGCGGCGGGCGGCAGCGGCAGCCTGGCCTCGAGCTCCGCGCTCACGGCTGTTTTCCTCGTTCCCACTTTTCCTGGTGTACCGCGATGGGCGCCGGTGCAGATCCCCCGAGCTCCGCACCTCTCCGAGGGTACCACGCTGTCCCTGCCAGAAAGATTCTGGCGCACCGAACACAGGCAGAATCGGCGGGGGACTCGTGGATTCCTTGGCGATATGCCTCCCTCCAGGCGACGGGGTTCGAGTCTCCGGTTGCCGGTCAGACTTTCAGGTTAAACACTATCGCCGCTCCAGTTTTCCCTTTGCCTTGCGGTGGAAATCTCTACCTCTTCCTTCCTGGGTCCCCCAACTCCTTGTCCGCGCTTCGGTGGCCCCGGGTGGAGGATGCGAGGCTCAAGCCGGGGCAGCGGGAATGTGGTGTGTGTGGTGGTGCGTGTGATCAGCTGCAGAGCCGCACTAGCCCCGCCTGTCCCTGCCTTCCCCCGCTGCTCCACCAGCCTGAATTGCACCTCAGAGCCTCAGTTGAGCCTGCAGTGTCTGGCAGCTCAGGAAAAGCAAGCCCCTCCAATGAGAAGCGGCTCTAAATCTGCTCCCAAACGCCCGCCAACTCTCCTTGCTCGCCCCCTGCATCAGTCAGAAAGCCCCCAGCAAGCAGCAAATGCTGTTCTCTGAAAGCAAAGAAGTATAATATGTCTCTATAACTAGGGCTCGCATTTAAACGGATGCCTGGATTTGGGGTTGCATCATAAACAGATCTCCCCACTGACTCCCAGATATCCATATTCAGAACTCAAAGTTGCAAGGAGCAGAGGGGGCCTTAGGGTGAGAACAGAAAGGAGAAAGACACTAATAGGAAAGCTCCCAGTCCCTTCTGAAAATGGCTCTATTAGAAAGATTCAGAATATTTAGAGTTAATGTGTTGCTGTAATTGAGGGAAGAAGGCTAGATTGTAATGGCCCAGGCTTGGCAGTTAACTTAATGGAGGGGCAAAGTGCAGAAATAGCTAATAGAGTGTCCATGAGTAAATATCAGCTTGTTTACCACCACATTTCAAATTTGTTTTAAAATGCCATGGTATCTTATGGCATATTCCATTCAGTCCAGACACATAAAGTTGATTTTGTTGGAAAATCTCAAATGATGGCATTATGAAAGCAAAGGGCTGCCATAAGACTTCCACGCAAAGGAAAATAAGTACATAATCACTATCATTTCCCTGCCAATAGGTACACTCCCTTCTACCTCTCTATCTCTAAACCTTAGTGAGTGCCAGGGCATGTCAGCTTGTCAGCTGTAAGCGGAGGACTCTTTCACTGTCATTTGGTTAAAATATCTATCCTAGGTTACAGATGCTTCTCCTACAGGCTCTCTGATAAGAGGTCAGTAACTCTCTGTTTATTCTTTTAAGATTACATAAGAAGGGAAAGTGACACCGTGGGAAGTGGAAACTGCTCTGTCCTGGAATCATAAGACCTGATTTGAGTCCTGTCCGTGCCATTTACAGACTGTGTGACCTTGAGCGAGTAGCTGAACAACTTTGGGCTCCAATTTTCTCCTCTGAAAAATTGGAAATTTTAACATTTTTTTCAGTGTTGGCATGAAAAAGGAGAGAGAATGTAGTTTTATTGTTTGTGCTGTGAGGGCTGAAAAGTTGCAACAAGGCCAAGAAGAGATTACAAATGAGTGTTTGGTTTTGGCACCATGCTGTGAACTAACATGGATATCATCATCTCATCTCTGACTACTCTCCCCTTAACTCACCATACCTTTGCCAGGCTGGCATCTTTTAATTCCTGTAACACACAAAGGCATAACCCCACCCTGGGGCCTTTGTACTATCTGTTCCCTCTACCTGGAGTGTTCTTACACTCATTCATTAGGCCAGCTCCTTCAGTCATTCAACTCTAACCCTAAATGCATCCTCCTCAGGAAAAGCTTTCCTAGCACCTCAGGTACTCCCTATCGCATCACCCTGATTCTTCTTCATGACTCTTTTTCCTAGCTACTTTTTTGTTTTGTTTGTTTGTTGTCTCTCTCCTCCACCACTGCCAGTTGTAGAATGTAAGCTGTACATAAGCAAGGACCTTGTCTGCCCTGTACCCTGCTAAGACTCACATACATAGAAAAGTAGCCAGCACATAGTAGGTGCACAACAAATATTTGTTGGATCAGTAACATGTACCAATCTATGTCACTGGAAACTCTACATGCATAGAAAGTCTCTGAATAACACACAAAATTAAAAGCCATCACTAAATCAGGTCACTTATATGACATAATCGAAAAAAGAGTAAATTTTTTAAAAAAGAATAATACTTCCTATGCTTGTTGGCTTTAGAATTGATAATCAATATGATTCCAGGAACTTCTGGTTATACTACAGCAGCATCTCTCAAATAATTCCCTCTATCTCTTTTAAAAATGTCACTAACGTTCTTAAAAATCCCTATTTGAGTTTAGGCCCAAACCCAAATAATTTTCTTGTTTCCATTAGTTTTTTATTTCCCTCAAACTGTTCTAGATAGTATTATTAGATTTATGGCCTTAGAACCCTGTGTTTAGCATTGAAACAGAAAACTTAGAGTCCTCCAGTGATTTCATCTCCAAGCTTTTAAAACCTCACTCTTTGAAAAACACTCTCTCGTTAAAAAAAAAAAACAAAAAAACCTTCACCATTTTCCAACAACCAAATATATAAACAAATAAGTTTTACTTTAAGAGAATGGTCTCATCTAATCATCTTTTACAAATGAGAAAATTGAGGCAAAAAAGACAAAATAATTTGTTTGAAGTCACAGAGCTGATAAGTGAAAACTGAGATTTGACTCCAGAACAATCTGTCTCTAGAAACTGGGTGCTCTGCTATCCCTCACCAGGTAGCAGCAGAATAAGAAAGGACCCTGGGATTTCTGATCCATAGCCAGGGCTTTCTTACTTTATAGGTCAAGCTTCTTATGTAGGTTGAGATATAAGTCCCTACAAAATATGGCCTAGTCTAGCTTTCCAAATTATCCCCTTCTTTCCCTTTACTGGGTCCCTGCTCTAGTAAACTTTAACTGTTAGGGATTCCTGAAACATGCCCTACATTAATTTCATTTGCTCATTTATTTCTCATCACTTAGAATATCTTTTTTTCTATCTCTGCAAAGTCCAAACCACAGTCACTAGTATGTAACAGAAAGGTAGAATTTCTTCATATTTTATTTTAATCACTGTCCTTCCATGAAGCCTTTCTTTATACTCCTGCTAATAGTAATCCATCCTTCCCCTGAATTCTCATTTCTGTAGATTTGTGATGTGGCGTTGTTCACATTTTAACTTATATTTCAGCTTATAATTCACCAGATTCCCTCTACTTATTTATTTTGAGTTGGAGTCTCACTCTGTCACCCAGACTGGAGTGCAGTGGCATGCTCCCGGCCACCACAGCCTCGACCTGTGGGCTCTGGTGATCCTTCCGCCTCAACTTTCCAAACAGCTGGAACTACAGGAGTGAGCTACCACACCCGGCTAAGCTTTGATTTTATTGTAGAGATGAGGTCTCTCCAAGTTGCCCAGGCGGGTCTCCAACCCTCAGGCTCAGGCAATTCGCTCACCTCAGCCTCCCAAAGCACTGGGATTACAGGCTGAACCACCGAGCCCGGCTTATTTTCATAAGACAAGCACCCTAAGCATCGACCTCTTAATATTTTGATAACCATCCAGTACTCTAGTGATCCGACCTAGACTTGTACGTAATAAACATTTGATAGAGTTTTAGAAAGAACAAAAACTTATTAAGAGCCTACTTTAATGTGCTAGGTAATGTGCTTAGAGATTTAAGTTTGGTATTTGTATGACATAGAAAAACAGTGGAGCAGGGATTTCAAAACACATCTGCCCATTTTTAAGGTACCTATTCTTTTGGAGACACAGTCCTCTTGAGAAGTTAAATATTTTTCAGTATTCCATCATGTCACACTTTCAATGTGACCGAAGCTTTAACCTATTTGTGACATTGAGTCTAACTCCTTGAAAACGTTCACAGATGAACCAAACTCCTCTTTCCCTGTGAGGACAGCTGCTTCTCGGATGAGGTTCTGGAGGGCAGCCAGCCCCACAGTGGGGAGCCCAGGCTGATGTGTGAGAAATGGATGATAGGAGGCCACCTAATCAGGTGCTGTCTGATGAACTGAAGTGAAACACTGCAGGCAGAGTGGGTGAAAGAAGGGAGAGGCATACAATTTCAGGCCAGACCACAACACTAGAAAAAATCTGGAAAATGTAACTGTAGAATATGCAATCATTTGGAGTCAAACATTTAAAGATAGGGTGGTAAATGACAAGCAAACTGCCATACAGTTCACCGGGGGGGGGGGGGGTGTGGATCCAAGCTAAATTAAACACACCAAGCAAAGAGAAAGCTACAAATTTATTCTTTATGGAAATTA
>CAUYQG010276089.1:0-22089 GCA_963574415.1 Tarsius wallacei | reverse complement strand
AAATTTAGCCTAAAATTTAGTTTTATGCTCGTCCATTCGTGCCCCTCACCACTCACTACGATTTCATTTCCTGACAACTTGATCACTGTACTGTAAGCTTTTTAGCAGTTGCAAGGAAGGAGTTGCTAGTGAATTGCATTCATTTCTGGCTTAGGTAGCATGAGGCAACCAAATGATGCTTTCGCTTTCTAAGACTAGAATCAGGACATGGGAGACTATGCCTTTTTGTTCTTTTGTCTGAGAACTCATTCAAATTGCTTCAAGTCCACTTCCTGTAAACAAATTAGTATCCTGATTGTGAGATTTGCACAGGTCTGATGTGTCTTATCTACAGCTAAATTTCTCCCATTCTCTATATAACACAAACAATTTGACTGTAGGCCTATTCGTAGCAGGATGGCGAGTTTCAAAGTCAGTTAAAACACAGAATTTATCATTCTGCTACATTTTGGGTGATGGTTCTGTGACTTCAAGGAATCTGTACCAGCTATTCACAGCAAACATAGTTCATTCACATCAATTAGCACAACCTTACCATGGCAACAGGTGAAGTAAAAAGGTTTGTGTAGCCTTCCTGCTTTGGGGCATTTTCTTGGTTTCTATTATCTTCCTGCAGATCGATTCTTTTCTCTTGCCAAGTTGCCCAGGCTGGTCTCGAACCCTGGACTCAGACAATCCTCTTATCTCAGTCTCCCGAAGTGCTGGGATTACACCAAGCCCGACCTAATAAAATCTTATTTTAAGGAGTTTCAGCTAGTATTGAGATGCTTCATAGGCGCTATGATTTTTTCATCAATAGATAGTCACTAACAGAATTGGAAATTATCATTATTTTTTAGTCTGGGTCTCACTCTGTCACTCAGGCTGGAGTGCAGTGGTGCAATCATGGCTCACCACAGCCTTAACCTCCTGGGTTCAGGAGATCTTCTCACCTCAGCCTCCTGAGTAGCTGGGACTACAGGTGTGTGCCACCACACCTGGCTATTTTTTTTTTTTTTTCATAGAGACGAGGTCTTACTCAGTTGCTTAGGCTAGTCTCAAACTCCTGGGCTCAAGCAATCTTCCCACCTCACCAAAGCGCTGGGGTTGTAAGCATGAGCCACTGTGCCTGGCCAGAATTGGATATTATAAATGAAAGGGTTAAGAGTTTAATCTTTTAAAGTGGTTTCATGCAATGTTAAAATGAAGACAGCTTCGTTCAAAGACTGGAGAGCAGCCGTTGCAGGTTTGCTCAGCTTAGTCATGCTCCAAACAGCAGCTTGCTTGTAGTCCTCTAACCATTGGCTCACAGAACCGGTTGCTTGAATAAAATTGATAATTGCTTGTAACCCCTTGGCTACTTCTTTCCGGGCATTTGCTTTCCAGGTATCCAAAGTCAGGCTGGCCTCAAATTTATTGTGATCAGCTTCCCATGACTGTCCACTAGACCCCTGCCTGAAGTCACAAGATACCGGTTGCCCTAACAACCTCAAGGCACCTGATTAACGTCGTCAGCATCTAAGCACACAGCTGCTAGGAAACTTTAACCTATCCCTTATTTCTGCACAAAAACCTTAACCTTATTTTATTTTTTATTTTTATTTTTTGAGTTGGAGTCTCACTGTCGCCCAGACTGGAGGGCAGTGGCCGCCCCTGGAACCACAGGCGCGTGCTACCACACCCGGCTAATTTTTGATTTATTGTAGAGATGTCTCGCCAAGTTGCCTTTCTAGAGGAAAATGTGGTAATAAATATGAAAAACCTTAATTATGCATATGACTGTACAGCTTTGTTTTTGGTAGCTTATTTGAATGAAAGAAACACTTGGATTTGAAAAAATGTGATTGAGAAATATTATTATTTACCAGAAGTTGGGACCAACCCAGATATCCAACAATGGGGAGTTGCTAGAAAGCCTTACTGTATAGTATAAATGAAAAGAAAAGTAACAAAGCCAAGATAATGTGGAATATTTAGTAAAGGGACACATCTTCACAATATATAGTTACCAAAGGACACAAAGTTTGCCAAAGAATATTGATAATGTGATCTCATTTTGTCCATTTCTTTTTTTGCAAAAAAAAAAAAAAAAATTCTGGAAGATTGTGCAGGCAAATTTTATCATCAGAAAGAAAGCCAATTTTTTAAATCAAGATAATTTATTTTTAACATGGTTTTATTTGCAACTGTGGTTTTACTTTGTAGATGTATAAGCAGAAAATACAAGCCGGGCTTGGTGGCTCAGCCTGTAACCCCGCGCTTTGGGAGGCTGAGGTGAGTGGATTGCCTGAGCCCGTGGGTTTGAGACCTGCCTGGGCAACTTGGCGAGACCTCATCTCTACAATAAATTAAAAAATCAGCCGGGTGTGGTAGCGCATGCCTGTAATTTCAGCTACTCGGAAGGCTGAGGCGGAAGGATCGCCGGAGCCCAGCAGGTCGAGGCTGCGGTGGCCGGGAGCGGCCACTGCACTCCAGTCTGGATGACTCCGACTCAAAAAAAAAAGAAACTACAGAGGGCTCCCATATACCTATTCACCTTCTACTCTATCTCCTCTGTTATTAATATCTTACTTTAATGCCCTATACTTGCTACAACTAATGAGACAATATTGATACATTGTTATGTGTCCATAGTTTGCATTAGGATTTGCTCTTAGTGTTGAACATTTTATAGATCTGACAAATGTGTAATAACATGTATCCACCATGACAGTATCATACAGAATAGTTTCCCTGCCCTAAAATCTCCTGTTCTCCATCTGGTCATCCCTTCCTCCTCCTCTCTGAATCCCTGGCAACTACTGATTTTTTTTTTTTTATGGGCATATGTTGTCATCTAGTTGGAATCATGCAGGATGTAGCCTTTTCAGGTTGACGTCTTCTATTTAGCAATACGTATTTAAGGTTCCTCTGTGTCCATGGCTGGATAACTCATTTCTTTTAATTACTGCATAATAGTCCATTGTATGGGTCTACCACAGTTTATTTATTCATTTACCTATTGAAGAACATCTTGGTGGCTTCCAAGATTTGCAACTATGAATAAAGCTGCCATAAACATTCCATGTACAGGAGTTCGTGGGAACATGGATTTCCAACTCATTTGGGTAAATACCAAGGAGTGAAATTGCTGAATTGTATAGTAAGAATATTTTTTTGGTTTGGTAAGAAACTGAGAAACCGTCTTCCAAAGTGACTGTACCATTTTTCATTCCCACCGACAGTGAGTGAAATTTCTTATTGCTCCACGTCCTTGTCAGCATTTGGTGTTGTAATATTTTAGATTTTAGCCTCTCTAATGGGTGTGTAATGGGATCTCACTGTCGCTTTGATTTGCAACAGAATGTTGAGCATCTCTTCATAACTTACTTGCCTTCAGCATATCTTTAGTGAAGTGTCCTTATCTCTTGCCTATTTCTTAATTGGGTGGTCATTTTCTTATTGTGGGGCCTTAAGATTTCTCTGTCTATTTCAGATACCAGTCCTTCATCAGATATGTGTTCTGCAAATATTTTCTCCAAGTATATGGCTTGTTGTTTCATTCTCTGAGCAACGTATTTTGCAGAGCAGAAGTTTTTAAATTTTAATGAAACCCAACTTAACTGTGTTTCATGTGTGGTGCTTGTGGTATTATATCAAAAAATTCATCACCGAACCCAAGGTGATTCAGATTTTTTTTTGACGTTATGTTCTAGGAGTTTTATAATTTTGCATTTTTACATTTAGAGCTATCGTCCATTTTGAGCTAATTTTTGTGAAAGGTGCAAGATGCGTGTCTAGATTCAGTTTTTCCTTTTCTTGGGGGTGTCCAGTTGTTCTGGCACCACTGGTTGACAAGACTATTCCACTGTCTTGCCTTAGCTACTTTAACAAAGATCAGTTGACTGTATTTAGGTGGGTCTATCTCTGGGCTCTCGACTCTGTTCCATTTGTCTGTCTATTTTTTCGCCAATACCACACTGTATTGATTACTCCAGCTCTTTAATAAGTCTTGAAGGATTGTGTCAGTCCCATGATATTCCTCTCTTTCGATTTTGTCTTGGCTATTCTGTCTTTTTGTGTAAACTTTAGACTTAGTTTTCAACATCCAGAAAACAGCTTTCTGAGATTTTGATTGGGATTGACTGAATCTGTAGATCGAGTTGGGAAGAACCAACACCTTGATAATATTGATTTTCCTTATCCATTGCTAGGATTTGAATATGTTCTCTATATTTCTATGTGTTGGAAACCTAATTGTCATTGTGACAGCGTTAAGAGGCGGAACCTTCAAGAGACGATTAAAATGGATTAATGGTGTTATCTCCGAGAGGGTTAGTTCTCACAAGAGTGGACTCCTGATAAAAGGATAAGTTTGGCCTTCCTCCTTCTCCTCTTCCTCCTCCTCCTTGTCGGAGCTTACTCTGTTGCTCAGGCTGGAGAGCAGTGGCACAATCAGGGCTCACCACATCCTTCCTTCTGCCTCAGTCTCTTGAGTAGTTGGGACTACAGGTGCGTGCCTCCATACCTGGCTATTATTATTATTATTATTATTATTTTGGAGAGACAAGGTCTCATTATGTTGCCCAGGCTGGTCTTGAACTCCAGGGCTCAAGTGACCCTCCCACCTCAGCCTCTCAAAGTGCTGGGATTACAGGCACTATGCCTGGCATTCCTCTTCTTCTTTTTTTTTTTGAGTTGGAGTCTCACTCTGTTGCCCAGGCTGGAGGGCAGTGGCATGCTCCCGGCCACCGCAGCCCTCGACCTCCTGGGCTCTGGCGATCCTTCTGTCTCAACCTTCCAAGTAGCTGGAACTACAGGCACGCGCTACCACGCCCAGCTAATTTTTGATTTATTGTAGAGACAAGGTCTTGCCAAGTTGCCTGGGTGGGTCTCGAACCTGCAGGCTCAGGCAATCCTCTTGCCTCAGCCTCCCAAAGTGCTGGGATTACAGGCTGAGCCACTGAGCCCGGCCCCTCTTCTTATAAGGACACTAATCCACCCTCATTCCCTCATCTAAACCTAATTATCTCCCTAAAGTCTCACCTCCTAATACTTTCACACTGGACTTGGGCTTCAACATATGAATTTTAGGGAGACGCAAACATTCAATTCATGACAGCACCTTCACATACAATGTCTTGAAAGGACATATAAAACAGTGGTTATCTCTGTATAGTGAGACAAAGGTGATGCATTTTTGCAAATTTCTATTTCTCCTCAAAAGAGACTTTATTTGATACAGGAGGACACATGTCATTAGAGCACCTCACAGTTGAATAATTACCTAGAAATGGGCTTCTCCCTCAGTTTTGCATTGACGTAGGAAACATCCTCTATGAATTCCAGAACAAAGAACTTACAACAAACACCATCTTTTAAAATAGGTGAAAGGACATTGTCATTCAAATACACACTGAGAGTTGGCTCTGGCCTTTACGGGAATTACAAACCAACTGAGCCAAGTTTTCAGCCCAGCGGGGGAAATTCCCTTCCTACGCGCAGAGCATAATTATTGAATGCCTATGCCATCCATCATTTCAGGGTCACTCCAGGACAGAGCATAGATCATCCCCTCTCCTATTAAAGAACGAGCAAGGGAGGCTCCTGAGAGTTGCAGTTAAGCGAAGCATAAATCAGACTGGAATGTTGCCCACCATTTATTTCAATCATTTGTTCAGACACTTTCCCCATCTCCTTTTTTTAACCACTTTTTCTTATTTACATTTTTTGGGGGGTTAACACAGTATTCAATTATGGAGGGATGTTTTATTTTTCTTTTATGAATGTAATAAATGAACATTAAAAAGCTATAGAGTATTTTTCTTTTCTTTTTCTTTTTTGAGTGGGAGTTTCACTCCATCACCCAGGCTGGAGTGCAGTGGCACGCTCACGGCCACCCCAGCGTCGATCCGCTGGGCTCTGGCAATCCTTTCGCCTCAGCCTTCCAAGCAGCTGGAGCTATAGGCGGGCACCACCACGCCCGGCTAATTTTTGGTTTATGGTAGAGACAAGGTCTCGTCAAGTTGCCCAGGCGGGTCTCGAACCCGTGGGTTCTGGCAATCCACTCGCCTCGGCCTCCCAAAGTGCTGGGATGACAGGCTGAGCTATTGAGCCCGGCCTGAAGTTTTCATAGACGGCAATAGCATAGAGATGGCTGAAGCTATGGGCCAATGTCGTCCCCAAAGGTGGCAATCTCTCTGTGGTGGTGTTGGCATCACCATAGAGGTTATTGATTTTTCTAGACACTGAAACTCAGAGCACAAAAAGTGAAAATCTAATTGGTAGGTGGTTTAGTCTATTTGATGCCAAAATAACCATTTAAGTCATTGCAGAATATAACTCGGCTCTGTGGACAAAACTCAATCCAACCAGTTTTGCAGTCTTAACCTTTTATATTTTGTGTTCAGTAATTCTGTGTGAGAACTTGGATCCCATCCTTACAAGATGGAAGTGAAAGACTATTTCCCCAAGTGGATCTTTTTTTAAAAAAAATGTTTTAAAAGGCTCTAATAGTTGCCTTTTTAGAGACAGTTGCATTTTTCCCCAGCTGAAAACCAACGAGAAAACAGCAATCTAAGTGTTCACTTCTCAATCAGCATTTTTGGAGCTGTGTTGATATAGAATCTAGGTCTTTTTGTTGTGAAGAGTTTCACCATGTGGAGAACTGGAGTTTGCAGTTCCCCTTGAAGTGGGGTCTTCATGCAAAGTGAACAGGATCAGAGAGCCGTAATTGGTTCCTGTGTCCTGGAGAAGTAGGCCCTGTTTCCTTGCTTGGCTTTTTTTTTTCTTCCCTAAATCAGCTAGGTTTCTCTGCTTCTCAGCTCATCTGTTTTGCCCCATTCTGGAGTCATCCCATTGTTTTGTAAGCCTTCCACGTCCACTTCTGTGTTTCCACGTTCTTTAAGTGATGAAGGGAATGTCTGCTCTTCCTGTATTCTTTGTATTTTTTTCTGAAACTCTCCTATCTTTCAGAACCCAGCCCAAACCCCATCTTCTCCATATTTTCCCAGGATCATTCTGGTTTATGCCATTCATTTTGTAGAACTCTGAAACATTGTATTTGGGGGATTCATTATCCAGAACGGTGTTATCTATTAATTAACTGGTTTATTAGTTCGTAGAAGAAAGCATTATTACGCTCCTCCTGCATGCTGTGCTCAACAGTGGATGCAAAAATGAAAAAGAGGTAAATCTTTCCCTCCAGAAACTTAGAGTCTCACCGAGGAAACATGAAAAGGTAGAAAGAGGCACAAACATAAAATAATGTGGAGGTTCATAAGAAGAAGACTTGAGGTTTTAGGGAATGGGTGAGGGTTAGAAGAAGCCAAGAGAAATTATTGAAAGAAAATAGGACAGGATGACGTTTGAGTATTTTATCATGATCCCAGCCACCCAATTGCAAGGTATATATATCACTGATGTTTATTTGTGAACATCTATCTCCATGTTAGCTAGAAAGTAATGCTTTCATTGCAAAATAGAATACACATACACAAAAGTACATAAAACTTAACTAAACAGCTTAATGAATTATTGAAGTGAACATCTATATAACTACCACCAAGGACAAGTGCTTAAATATTTCTGGCAACCCAAAGGCTCCTACATGCCTCTTCTAGATTGTATTAGTGAGAGTCCTCCAGAGAAACAGGACCTATAGGACACACACACACACACACACACACACACACACTGAGAGAGACATAAAGAGACACAGAGTTTGAGAAAAAAATGTTTTGGAGGCTGGCAGCTCTGGAATCTGCAGGGCAGGCGTGCGTGCTGGAGACCCAGGGAAGAGTCAAGGTTGCAGCTGGAGTCTGAAGACCATCTGGAGGCAGAATTCTCTCTTCCTCCAGGAGCTTTGGTCTTCTCTTAAGGCCTTCAACTGATTGGAGGAGGCCCACCCACACTGCAGAGGGCAATCTGATTGATGAAAAGTCTACTGATTTAAATGGGAGCCATCTAAAAATAACCTTCACAGCAAAATCGAGAATGGTGTTTGACCAAACATCTGGGGACTGTGGCCGAGTCAAGTTGACACATAAAATTACCCATTGCATGGATGACCTTTCCTTTCTTTTTTCTTCGTTTTGCTTTAATAGTTTTGCCACCTCCTTAGGCATCCCTAAAATGTATTTGGTTTTTCCTGGTTTTGAGCTTTACGTAAATCAAATTGTTTAGAATAAATATTTTGTGTCATGCTTGTTTTGCCAATCATTTCATAATAGATTCATCCATGTGGCCGTATGTAGCTGTCGTTTCTTCATTTTCATTGCTGTGTAGTATTCCATTGAATGAACATGCCATGGCTTGCCTATTCTCTCGTCGGTTTATCTAATCTTTTGTGGGCATTTTGTTTCCAGTTTTGGGCTATTACCAACCATGGTGCTACTACGAGCACATCCTAGAGTGCACAAGCGTGCATTTCTGTAGGGTAATTACTAGGAGAGAAATTGTTAAGTAGCAGGTGGTAAGTATCTTAAACTTGATTAGATAATGACAAACTCTTTTCCAAAGCAATTGGATCAATTTACTCTCCCTCTGTCTTTTGCTGCCCTCCCCTCCCTCCTCCTGTCCTTCCTCCTGTTTGCTCACTTGTCTGCCAGGAGTCAGGGTGTACCGTACGCTCTCTTACACCTTCGTCTCATTGGCTAGTAATATTTTTACAATAGATGGTCCGTAAATGTATTGCAAAACTGATTGTGAGACTGAATTGGTGACTCAAATATTTCTCATATCTATTAGGGTGATATCTTGAAGAAATAAAACATCATCATGGTCTCCATTTTTTTTTAGAGGGAGTGTGAATACTTTCAGACAGATTTTATTCTGCCAGGGGGTTGTCTGAAAGAGTTGTGCACGTATGAGAGAGAGAGAGAGAGAGAGGAGTGTGTGGAGTGTGTGTGTGTGTGTGTGTGTGTGTGTGTGTGTGTTTGGAAGCGAGAGTGTGTGGCAGTAGTTCATGTGCTGTGTCCAGGGCACCGCTATCCCCAATTTATGGGACAACAGCGGGAGGCAGCGCCTTCATTACTTCCTCTCTCAGCTTCAGGGGCCCGTTTTTCCTTCTTGTGATGGGTCCCCAACTGTAGTAACTCTGGCCCTCACATTCTCCCCCAAGTGCCTGGAATTTGTCCATTTTCTGGAACTGCTTTTGTTGTGCCTTTATCCACTTACTTCTCTCCGATTCATCTTGTATCCTGCTCTTTCTGGGCCTTGACCTGCATGCATTCATCTGATGAGCAATTTGAGTTCCAGTTGTTTAATGTATGTACTTTGCTGGCGTCTTAAAACTCTTTCAGCGACAATGGTTTAAAGGAAACAAGGTCACAGATGGGAATTTTTTTTTTTTTTTTGTATAAAGGGGATTTTCAGTTTCCTCTTATTTCCTGAGCATTTATGATGTTCTTTACCGTTGATTCAACCATTCTAATTTCCATAGGGCTAGCGACAGCAAAAAGACTGGCTGGTAATCCTATTCTGTGTTTTAGGCGTTCTTGGGAATGATAGAGAGGAAAATATGTAAGTAAACACAATATTTTATGAAATGAGAAAAATCACAGGACATAAAGAGACATGGGTACCACACTCAGAGGTTTCAATTGTATTAATTTACACTGTGTTTTCAGATGGATAAGCTGTGCTCTTTGAGTTCAAATGACTTATCCAAAGTCCCCTGCCAACAGCTAAGAAAACTAGGTCTTCTAATTCTAAATCCGTATTTCCTTTTAAATAGTCCACATCTTAGCATGAAAATGTGGAAAAATAACACTAACGATTGTGATTGTTAAGAAGCAAAGAACCAGTAATTTTAAGAGATTTTTTTGCCCCCATTTATTCTGTGTCAGATGTTTTTTATTGTCATTCAAGTCTTCACAAAAACCATGTGAAGGAAGACTTATTAGCTTCGTTCTGGCTTTTTTCCTTCATAAACACATTTGATGATGAATGACATATTAAAGAAATTTCCGATAAGCTATATAGGGCTCACTGTTAGCTCAAGTCTCGTTCAGCCCCATTCTGTTTTATTTTATAATTTTTTTGTTAGATCTCAGAAGCACAGAATTGGCTTAGTCATTATTCTAGAATCATAATTCTTATCACTGGATCATGCATGATCTGCTTTTATTTACATAGTCGGCTGTGTTACCTTCTTGTGATAAACACTCCAAACCCATTACCCACAACAAAAGCTAGGATCTTGACAATAACTACATCTAGTGGTAAGGATTCAACTCACATCTCTGGGATTCTTCCTACCAACCTAGCCATGCCCTGGGTCCTGTGTTCAGCATTTCCTTGTGTTCCTTTTTATATCATTTTATTGCATCTTTAAGTATTGCTGCACTAATTTTAACTTCATAAAATGTATAAAAGGTGGTTTGCATCTTTTGAAATTCGTTTTTTTCCCTTCTTCACCTAAACCTGAAACTCACTTTTTACATTCAGTATTATTTTGCTAAATTCATTCATATCATGTATTGGTATTGTTCATTATTTTATCTTCTGTGTTATATTCCATGGTGTGACTGCATCAAAGTTTAACCACTCTCTAGTTGGTGGGCGTTTGGGTTAGCTCCTGGATTTTTGTGATGGTATCGCTATGCACATTGCTTTTGTGTACGTGTGTGTGTGTGTGTGTGTCTTGTTATACAGGAGTAAAACTTTCTCTTGTCTATATTTCCAGAAGTTGAATTTCTGAGTCTCAGGGTATATAAATGTGTAACTACAGAAGAAGTATATCAAACAGTTTTTCAATATAATTGTTTGCATTTATATATATATATATATATCATATATATATATCAAAGAGTACAATATATTTGGTATTGTATATGGAAGAAATTATAGACTTTTTCTCACCAAATTGGTATAAAGTGGTGTTTCATTTTAATCTTGGTTTACATTCCCCTGGATATGATATTGAACATCTCTGCATGTTTATTGGTGGTGTGTATTTCCTCTTAAGTGAAATGTCTCTTTATTCCCATTTCACAGATGAAAAAATTTAGGCTCAAGGAGGTTAAGTAACTTGCCTGAGGTTATGTGACTATCGTGTAGCAGACCTGGGCTTTAAATGTGGAGCTCTTGTTTTCTCCGACATCTGGCACTCTTTCTTTAAGCCATGGGACTGCTCTTCATTTTTATTTTTGTCCAGGTGACCAGGGTGAAGAAAGAGAAGGTGGAAAGTAAAATTACTAATGTATGACTTTCCGGCGACGGCGGAAAATCCCCATGTGGAAGTCCAGGAAATAATCTGAGAAAAGGGAAGTCAGAAAGAGTCAGAATTTGGAGGTCGAAATACAGATTTTGAATTCATTTTCTCGGAGCTAATGGTTGAAGCTTAAGAATATGACCTTTAAACATTAAAAAAATTAAATTAAAAATTTAAAATGGACACATAATACTTGTATATATTTAAGGGGATACACAGTGATGTTTTGATAAATATAATATACCGTGATCAGAATAATTAGCATATCAATCCTGTTAAACATTTATCATTTCTTTGTGTTGGAAACATTCTGGGATTTTTTTTTAAACTTTTAATTTTTTTATTTTAAAGATGGGGGGTACAATTCAGGGTTAGGTATACAAATGTTCATTGTTGATGAGGAGTGTCCCCCGTCCCCTGGGAGTTTCCCACTACTGCCAATCCCTGTCTTCTAGTATTATGATAGTTGTTCAAGGTCTGCTTATGAGTGAGAACATGTGATGCTTGGTTCTTTGTTTCTGTGATAGATCACTCAGTATGATAGCCTCTAAGTCCATCCAAGTTGCTGCGAAGTTCATAATTTTGTCCATATTTATGGCTGCGTAATATTCCATCATGTATATGTACCAAATTTTTTTCATCCAGTCGTCTTTTGATGGCCAGCACGGATGACTTTTTTTTTTTTCCACTTCTCCTCCTCCCTAAGTGACTGTTTTTTAAGTAAACGTATCAGAAGTCACTCAAATGAGTGCTTTCTCTCAAAGTTCTCATTTTAGAAATCGATCCCTTTATTCCCCAAATTAGGCCATTTGTAGTTTTTCCTTCACACTGGCTACTATTTGAAACCCTCAGTGTATAAGCCTTGAAAGAAAGATAGTCCTATTAAATTAAATCCCCTCCCTTTTCTTTTGGAATCCAGATAAGAGTCCCCAGGTTGTTCATTCACTTTAGGAACCAGGCCCATTCTGAATGACTATTGTTTGTTTCCCAAAACTGAAGCCACTCTCGCCGAATGGGTTGGCAATCCTTTACCACAAAAAGTACAGAAAGAACAACGTGCCTCATGGACTCATTTCAGTGGTTTTCCAGGTGTGTCCCTTGAAGTCCTAGGATTGTGGATGTACCCGAAGGTCTTCAAGGAGAAGCAGCCACGTGCTCCATTTTATTTATTATTGTTATTATTATTTTTGAGTTGGAGTCTCACTCCATCACCCAGGCTGGAGTCCAGTGGCACGTTCACGGCCACCCCAGCGTCAACCTCCTGGGCTCTGGTGATCCTTCCGCCTCAGCCTTCCAAGTAGCCGGAATTACAGGCACGCGCTACCATGCCCAGCTAATTTTTGATCTATTGTGGAGATGAGGTCTCTCCAAGTTGCCCAGGCGGGTCTCGAACCCACGGGCTCAGGCAATCCACTCGTCTCAGCCTCCCAAAGTGCTGGGATGACAGGCTGAGCCACCGAGCCTGGCCACGTGCTCCATTTTAACTAGACATCGTCTGTGCTCTGTGTTGAGCTTGTATATGATATCTATTTTGGAGGAAGGGAGTTGCCAAAAATCAATTTGTGACGTGCCTTCCCTAGCTCCCTCAGCCCCATCCAGCATTTTCTATCTCCTGTCTCTGCCTTGAGCTTCTTCGTAGAATTTATCCACCAATGCCTTTCTTTGGCTGCTCTTCGACTCTTGAAATAGAACGTAACCTCCGTGAATGGAAAGCTGTGTTTTGTTACTGCACCCTCACCACCTAGAAGATTGCCTACGCAGAATGACCGTTTCAGAAGTACTCAGTGAAAGGAAGAATGACAACTGTTGTGCTCAGTGGCTACTTTTTTTTTTTGAGTTGGAGTCTCACTCTGTTTCCCAGGCTTGAGTGCAGGGGCACATTCACAGCCACCGCAGCCTCGACCCACAGGGCTCAGGTGATCCTTTCAGCTCAGCCTTCCAAGTAGCTGGAACTACAGGCACGTGCCACCATGCCTGGCTAATTTTTTGAATTATGGTAGAGATGAGGTCTCTCCAAGTTGCCTGGGTTGGTCTTGAACCCGTGGGCTCAGGCAATCCTCTCACCTCGGCCTCCCAAAGTGCTGGGATTATAGGCGTGAGCCACCGTGCCCGGCCTGCTATTGCTTTTCGAGGCAGCCAGGGGCTGTTCCATACCCTCCTGTCTACTTGTTCAACATCTCCTCACAGCATAAGGAAGTGGAAGGAAACAGAAAGGGTGCATTTCATCATGAGACCTTTAGCCCATATCCCACTCTCGGGCCTCCCTAAGTGAAGCACTCTATGTGGGAGTCAGAGACTAGAACCCCACAGCAGTATGTTTGGGGGGATTCTAGTTTTACATGTGTTCCATCTATTCACAGTACCAAAGAGCCAGGTACTAGAAATAAAATTTGATTACATTTTAGCTTACCAGACTCACGTCAGATAAAAGCTTTTTAGGCTTAGAAATTGATCCAGAACCCGAATATATCAACTCTTTGCCAGCTGTGTATTTGACAATAAACTTCAGCTGGTACCCCAGAGAGTTCAGGGGCAAGGACAGTCTGCACACCTTGAATTTTAGTAAACATTGAATCCAGATGGATATCTTCTCTTTATTGAACAAGTCAATAGAAAAGATTTCTTCATGGGACTTATGAAATCCTACTGCAAACAATAGGTGAAGAAACATCTTCCCGAAGATTCGGATGGAGAGGCAAGTCTGAAACAACCTGCTGCAGAAACAGATGGACATTTAAGAGAGTTGTTTGCACAGCAGCATGCAAGAAGACACGGCTTTAATGGCAAAAGGGTAGCAGTTATAATGGGAGAACACTCTGCGGTGAAAATCTAAAAGCATGAGACAATAAGGCAGTTGGATAAATTAAGGAATTACTGCAAAGCGAAAAATGCAACAACTGAATTCCAAGCCACACTGAAGGCAGGAAGCTGTAGGGTGGACACGAAAACAGTGGAACCCTGTGGCAGAGGGCAAATGTGATAATTTGTTCTGGGATGTAGAGAAAAAGTACAAGGACTTTTAACCAAGATGTTGTGTGAGTGGATAATAGCTACTGGGGATAGCAAAGTGAGAGCCAGGCTCAGACATTCAGATATTCCCCGAGAGGAAACAAGATAACAGACATGGAAGCAACCATCAAAGATCTGACTGAACCAACTTTCCTGAGTTTGTTCCAAAGAGGACATATTCATCACCTTCGAGGAAAAAGCAGTGAAATGTCCCCTTCCTTCTCCCTACTGCTCTAATGCTGAGAGTCTGAAGTGGTATCTTGGAATGGGAGCATGTAATAGACAAGGGGTGTGTTGACCTAAAAGGAACACCCTGGGGTAAAACTAATGCATGCAGAGGGAGTTTATTTGGGTCAAGCTTGAGGATTGCAATCTGGGAGCACAGATTTAAGTTGCCCTAAATATACACTCCGATTAGCAGCAGTGACAAGTGGATTTTTGAAGACAACACAAGAAGGACAAGGAGTGGGCTGATACAACGTGGTTTGTCAGGAATTCTCATGGGTTTATAGAAATGGTTGATTGGTGAACATCTCTAAATTGTTAAGCTGCAGATGTGCCACCTCTAGTATGGCATTCTTAGGCTAATTTATAGCGTCTTCTGGCAATAACAAGAGTTTCAAGCTCAAAACGGGGAGTGGGACGCAGTTGCTGTTTCATTTTAACGTCTCTCTTGGGTCTAATAATTTGAGAGTGATGCCAGATGGGGTACGGTGTGTTGTTCCGTGGGTTTTTGACTTTGCTGCAGAAAAGAATTTCAGAGTGAACCCAAAGTATAGCTTAAGAATTTATTAGAAAGGAAAAGTCATGCTCAAGGAAAGCGTGGGTGCCTTAAGAGGAAGTGCATGTGTTTGCCTTTGACAAGAAGTCTCAAAGGGACTCACATCCCCCAGATGAAAATTATTTTATTTCCTCAGGTGTGAGCCAACCGTGTTCTCTGCAGTCTTTCTAGAAAGTCCAGTTCAGCGCCTTCTTAGGCTGTCGGCTGAAGAATGATGAGGTTGGCAAATCTGGAAAGAAGGGCTTTCTTTCTCATAATGGGTTGCAGCTTGCAGGGTGTTCATTCTGACAGGCTGCGAAGCATAGCCTCTGGCCAGAAATCAGAAACAGACACTTTGATGGAGGGGCAAAGGGAACAGGAATTTATGCCGAGGAGGGTGGCCAAATATACATAATCAATACGCTATAGGAAGAGTCATGAATATTTATGAAAGGAGAAATGAGCACATGGGCAGTTGAACTTCATGCCTGTCCCTAGGAACTATGTTCAAAAAATGGTAACTTGAGCGTGATCCAAGAGTGGCATTTTTGGTACTGATGTCAACAGGTAAAGCAGAGGACACCAGAACCCTCTCTGTGGGACACTCCCTGCAGACTGACTAGAACTGCTCCACGGTCACGAGGAAGGAATGCTGGACAATGGGTGTGTCAAAACCACAAAAGGGGCTGAGTGCAGTGGCTTATGCCTGGAATCCCAGTGCTTTGAGAGGTGGGGAGCTAACTTGAGCCCAGGAGGGCAAGGCTGTGGTGAGCTGAGATCATGCCACTGCACTCCAACTCCAGCCTGGGTGACAGAGTGAGACCCTGACCCAAAAAAAAAAAAAACCCCAAAAATCCCCCCAAAAGGAAGGAGCAGCATCAGGTGATTGGTTGATCGTAGTGGCAAGCCTTTTGAAAGGGCTGGTTTCTGTTGAGCCCTTGGGGAAGAAAGATTAAATGACGGTGAGGGTGGAGGGCAGGGTAGAGCCAGTGTTGAAAGTGGACGACCCAGGAAGAGCCCATGTTCCATTTTGTGTTCCAAGGCAGAAAAAAGTTGATGTCCCAGTTGAGTCAGCCTTTTTGTTTTAATCAGGCCCTTAACTGATTAGATGAGGCTCATCCATATTAAAATCCAGCCAGCAATCTAGTTAACTTAGAGTACCGCCTTAACTATTAATCTCATCCCAAAACACCCTCCCAGCAACCCCCTGAATAATGTTAGGGCACCCGTGACCTAGTCAAATTGACACGTAGAATTAAGCGTTGCAGAGCCCTTGCCTATCCCTGATCATATATGTCAAGTTTTAGAAAAAATCTTTATTAGCAATTTATTTATTTATTTATTATTATTACAAAGATGTGGGGTACAATTCAGGGTTAGGTATACAAATGTTGATTATGTAAGTACCCTTGTGGATGAGGTGTGTCCTTCCCTCCCCAGCAGTTTCCCTCAACTGCCAATCCCACCCCCTTCCCCTGACAGTTTCCTACTACTGCCAATCACTTTCTTATAGTATTATAATTGTTCAAGGTCCGCTTATGAGTGAGAACATATGGCACTCTGTTCTTTGTTTCTGTGATAGATCACTGAGTATGATTGACTACAAATCCATCTAAGTTGCTGCGAAGTTCATATGTTTGCCTTTCTTTTTGGTTGTGTAATATTCCATTATGCATATGTACCACATTTTTTTTTTTATCCCGTCCAGCTTCGATGGGCAGCATGGTTGGTTCCATGTTTTTGCTGTTGTGAATAGAGCTGCAACAAACATACATGTGCAGGTATCTTTTTTGTAGAATGATTTGAGTTCCTCTGGGTATATTCTCAATAGGGGAATTGCTGGGACATATGGAAGGTCAATTTCTAGTTCTTTCAGAAACCGCCACTCTGTCTTCCAAAGAGGTTACACTAGTTTGCATTTCCACCAGCAGTGTAGAAGCTTTCCTGTTTCTCCGCACCCTCACCAGCATCTGTTGTTGGTTGTTTTATTAATGATGGCCATTCTTACTTGGGTTAGGTGGTATCTCAGTGTGGTTATGATTTGCGTTTCTCTGATGATGAGTGATCCTGAGCACTTTCTCATATGTCTGTTGGCTGCCCGTGTATCTTCTTTTGAGAAGTGTCTATTCATGTCTTTTGCCCACTTTTGAAAGGGGCTGTTTTGTTTTTTTCCTTTTGGCGCATTTGAATTCCTTGTAGATCCTAGATGTTAGGACTTTGTCAGAATACAGTTGGCAAATATTTTTCCCATTCTGTGGCTGTCTCCCTGCTCTCTCGATGTTTCTTTTGCTTTGCAGAGAAGCTCGTCAGTTTAATGAGGTTCCACTTGTCTATCTTATTTCTTAAGGTATGGGTATTTATGTCAAGTTTTAGTGTCTTTTACCTCCTGTGTTTGGGGAAGGGGAGGGACCAGAATGAATCTGCAATAGCCTAAAAACACAGGGCCCCAGTCTCTCCTATGTCTCACAAGGCTACTTCTGGGAATCAGCA
Organism: Tarsius wallacei; assembly: GCA_963574415.1. Classification (NCBI taxonomy): domain Eukaryota; kingdom Metazoa; phylum Chordata; class Mammalia; order Primates; family Tarsiidae; genus Tarsius; species Tarsius wallacei. Next base: position 4,657 of record CAUYQG010276089.1, on the reverse strand, counting down.
GAGCCCCAGAGACACTGACCATAAGGAAAAGCATCTCTTGGAGAGCCGAATCACGAAAACCGACCTTTCTCCCAGACTGTGGAAGGTGGTCCTGACTAACAGAGTTTGCCTCTAGGGACTGCAGACTGAGTTTCTGACAAAGTGGCAACTCTCCAATCCAACAAACGTCACTCGCTTAAACACGTGTTTCTTCATCTCAGCTGAACGCTGGAAACTCCCAGGAGCTTTAAAAAACACGGATACGTGGCTCCCACCCAGGAGTTCTGAATTAGTCCATCTAGATATGGCCTGGGCCTTGGGATTTAAAATAATTATAGGCAGTAGTACTCACTTTTGTTTTTGGTGTACATGTCTATGTGTTTTACCATATGCATAGATTCATTTTTGCAAATCCAAAACAAAATTCTAACTGAAGAATGGACCTGCTATGGGCTGAGGGAAACTTGAAAAACTGAATTCTTGACTGTGATGGGAAAAGGGGTTTGGATACATCTCTTTATACCTCCCTCCCCTTGGAGCTTAGACATAACTGACTAGCACTAACATTAAAATAGAGAGCCTAAGACTGACAAAACAGACTCTGCGGAAATAAAATACCACATTCCAGCCTGACTCTGGTGTAGCATCACATGACAGATAGCAGGATCTCAAGGAAACAAAAACACTTTATCCCAAAATATGTTTCTTTGACATGTTTTGAAATGACCCTACAAAGCTATCCCTTGGGGGAAATTTGCACCTGTAGAGAAACTCCTTTTAAGACACTGCCTAGTCTCTCTGAAGTGTGCCACTTAGTGGCTTCACGTACATATTAAGAACCCTGGCTTCTACCCTTTATCTTAACTCCAGCATTTCTTTCTACTGTCTTCAAATGCTTTAGATAGAGCTTAACTCTTTCAATTAATTGCTAATCAGAAAATCTTTGAATCTACCTTTGACCTGTCAATTCCCTTGCTTGGAGATGTCCTGACTTTCTGGGTTGAACCAACGTGTGCCTTAAATTCTCCTTGTCTTTAAACTTCTGTCTCCTTAAAATGTACAAAACCTAGGGTCAACCTGATCATCTTGGACTGGTGTTCTCAGGCCCTCCTGAGACTGTGTACCTCAGGCCACGGTCAATTATATTTGGCTCAGAACAAATCTCTTTAAATATTTTACGGAATTTGGCTTTTTGTCAACATGGAACACTCACCACAAATAGGACGCAGAGCAATTCTAACACCCCAAAGTTTTCTCTGGTGCTGACCCTTTGTGCCACTGTACCTTGTTCCTCCAATAAGCATGAGGGCTGCTGCCTTCTTAACTAACAAGAAGGAACATTGAATAGAGACCCAAGGACATTCCAACGGTGGATTCAGAAAGGCAACACAATGCAGAAAGAAGATAAGTCATTTTTTTGGTCATCACCCCAAACTTTATTGCTTATAAAGAGTCCTCTGCATGTTTGAGGGTTTCTTCTCGGGGTGGCTGATCGGTGAGCAGCTGGACAGAGGCCGCCCCGGCCAAGACGTGCAAACAAGCTCCCCCCAGGGCCTCGGAGCCCCTCCTGCCGCGATTCACAGCTAACTTAATGCTACGTGAATTCCAAGCAGCTTCCCCAGAGAAGAGGCTGGGTGTGGGGGAAGGGTGTTCACCTCAGAGAAATCTGGAAGGGGGTTGAAGGACAGGCCAGGACCGAGCCCTCACACCCCTGACCTGCTGTACCTATCAGCCCTGCCCTGCCTCCGGCCCACCCCCCGCCCCGGGAGGGCAGAGACAAATCATCTTTAAAGAAACAGGTGATGCAAATTATCGAAACGCTAGTCCAGGTAGAAAATATCCTAAAATGGGATTGTCCTAAGGACAAATAGGGAACAAGACTTTCTTGGCGGCGAGCTACATTCTATGACATGCAAAATCCTCTAATGGCCATACTTAAGGGTTTGAACATAGGGGAGGAAATAAGACACCATTCATTCAGTTCAAATGAGTTAAATTATGATTGCCGCCAGATGTCCCTAGGCAAAAATGGGATTTCAAGGAAACGATGAAGGCAATCTCTGTGGCTCCTTTTTCCGTAAGATCATCTGTGAACTAGGACTATTGTTACAACGGCAAGAGTCTAATCAAGGTGTTGTCTACCACACAGCCAGTGCACCGTGGGGAATCTCAGAAAGCTATGAGGGTAAAATTTATGGGTTTTTATGGCATTCCTCTGTGTTAGGGGCTTGGGAGAGGGTTTCCCTCGGAGAAATGATAGCCTCATCTCCTTCTTTTAGGAGCTGGTGGCAAAGACAGGATTGTCTTTCTGTCCTGGATATATTCCTCTGTTCCATCCTCTCACTGAACAGTCTTCTCTTGCTAACAATCCCCCTCCTCAGGGAGCACCAGGAAGAGCACTGAAACTCAGACACGAACTGAGGGTAATTGCGAGAACGCCCCTGGAGCTCATCAGTGTTCATGCAGCCATATGCAAATGCATTTGGGGAGAAGATTCATAGCTAAGTATTCTCTAATGGAAGTAGAAGACTCTCTGGGTAATGCTAGCAGGCCAGGAATATGAAAATTAAGTTTCATAATTTAATTTGGCTGCCTCGTTTGGGTTTGCTGAATGCATCAGGGGATTCAGTGACACTGCAGTTTGGGGTTCACCTAAAAATAGCCAGACTGCAGACCTGAGACTGCAGAAGCATCCTTCTGGCTATGGGATACTTAGTTGCTCAGCCACCTGCATGGTCAGCAGCAGGCTTGGACAGATACAGATTCTGTTCAACAGCCCAAGGTGAGGGTTCTTCCTCTTCTCTGAGATCTGTACACTTGGATATCAAGAAGCAAACTTATAGATGTCCATGGCTGATAATGGTAAAGGAACTGAGATCAGAGCCAGAGCAGGAAGAAATGGACCTGACATTCTAAAACAGGGTTTGGAGTTCTCAATATAGGTGTTTTGGTTTTTTTTTTTTTTTAAATTGGAAGTCTCACTCTGTCGCTTAGGCTGGAGTGCAGTGGCACGATCACAGCTCAACCCCCAGTCTGGACTGCCTGGGCTCAGGCAATCCTTCTGCCTCAGCCTCACAAGTTACTGGGACTACATGTGTGTGCCACCACTCCCAGCTATTTTTTTTTTGTAGAGATGAGGTCTTTTTATGCTGCCTGGGTTGGTCTTGTGCTCCTGGATTCAAGCAATCCTCCTGCCTCAGCCTCCCAAAGTGCTGGGATTATAGGTGTGAGCCACCCCATCCAGCTGCTTTTGGGGCTTTAGCAGGACTCTCCCTTGGATTGCAAGACATTAACATACTTGGCCCCACCCACCAGGTGCAAGTAGAAGCCCATCCCTTTCTTTTTTTTTTTTTTTTTTTGAGTTGGAGTCTCACTCTGTCACCCAGACTGGAGTGCAGTGGCCACTCCCGGCCACCGCAGCCTCGACCTGCTGGGCTCCGAAGATCCTTCCGCCTCAGTCTTCCAAGTAGCTGGAACTACAGGCGCGCGCTACCACGCCTGGCTAATTTTTGATTTATTGTAGAGTCGAGGTCTTGCCAAGTTGCCCGGGCGGGTCTCCAACCCGTGGGCTCAGGCAATCCACTCACCTCAGCCTCCCAAGGCTCGGGATTACAGGCTGAGCCACCGAGCCCGACTGAGCCCGGTCCATCCCATTCTTTTGACAGCTCCACCAACAAACCATTCAGCTAACCAACCCACCAATCAATCAACTAGACAAATCCTGTTCCCACATCTTTCCAGAATATCTGATTGCAAAATACTCGAAGAGTTGAGAGAATTCTGGGAAGGAAGACTTACAGAGAATGGTCCGAAGTGATCAAAGGCTTGTGTGTTATGTTTTATTTTAAGAGAGTAAGCATTTTCGTTTATTAGAAAAGTTGTATGTTCGTTACAAAAATTTAAGCAATATGGGAGCACACAAAGTAAAAAAAAATCTATAATTCCCTTGATAACCACATTTGTAGCTATAAACAGTTAAAGACATAAATGGATTTGGACTCAGCTTCAAGGAATCACTTCAAGGAATCTGTTCTTCAGAAACAACATCACTCTTATGTAAAGACACATGCATAGGAACGTTTGCTGCAGGCTGCCTTATGACAGTAACACAGTGGAAACAACTCAGACGTTCATTTATAGGGGAGCCATTGAATAAGTTATGGTGTGTACATGGAATAGAGCACTGTGGGACCCTTATAAGTGACTGAAATGACTCACTGGGTGCAGTGTTTGTTATTTAGGTGATGGATACCCTAAAAGTCTCATCACTACATCATCTATGGATATAGCAAAATTACACTTGTACCTCATGTGTTTATACACATGAAAAATAAAAGATTCATTATTGTTATTTATTTATTTTTTGAGTTGGAGTTTCACTCTGTCACTCAGACTGGAGTGCAGTGGCCGCTCCCGGCCACCACAGCCTCGACCTGCTGGGCTCCGGCGATCCTTCCGCCTCAGCCTTCCAAGTAGCTGGAACTACAGGCGCACGCTACCACGCCCAGCTAATGTTTTTGATTTATTGTAGAGATGAGGTCTTGCCAAGTTGCCCAGGCTGGAGTGCAGGGGCATGCTCACGGCCATCGCAGCTTCGACCTGCAGGGCTCAGGTGATCCTTCCAAGTAGCTGGAACTACAGGCATGCGCCACCATGCCTGGCTAATTTTTCGATTTAT
>CAUYQG010276086.1:0-12034 GCA_963574415.1 Tarsius wallacei | reverse complement strand
TAGCGTGCGCCTGTAGTTCCAGCTACTTGGAAGGCTGAGGCGGAAGGATCGCCGGAGCCCAGCAGGTCGAGGCTGCGGTGGCCAGGAGCGGCCACTGCACTCCAGTCTGGGCGACAGAGTGAGACTCCAACTCAAAAAAACCAAAAAAACACAAAAAAAAACAAACAAAAAATAATAATAATCTTGATTTAAGTTAACAAATCCCATTATCTAACAAGCTATCAAAATATATTTTGAAATATTAATATTTTATTAAGTAATGACTTGATGAGTTAAGTTCAAAATCAATATTTTAAAACTATTCATACAATCCAAATAATTGGAAAACACAGACTAAAGAGGCAGTATAATATCACATGAAAACTTCTACTGACATTGTGTTTTTTATACATCTGTAGCTATATATGAAAATGTGCTACTTTCTTAGTTATAAATATCAGGAACATAATGCTAGTGTAAAATTTTTTTCTAGCTTGATATGAAGAGAAAGTTGTTTAATTGCAATATGGAGTGATAACAGTGAATATATATATATAGGTGGTACATATCACCTTCACCTGTTGTTTAAACATAGTTAAAAGGTGTTAAAATATTTACTTACACGTTTTTAGTTGAGTGTCAAAATGTCTACAAAGAGGAGGAAAAGAATCTGCACTTTTAATGAGACTTCAAAAAAATATTATACTTTGTATAAGAAATGTGTCAACCTGCAAGTAAAAAAATCTCACTCCATAAAGCATAAACTCCAGAACAAAATGTTACCTTCGCATATATTCTAGCGAAGATGTAATCATTAAAAAAGAAAAATGCTAGGCCGGGAATGGTGGCCCAAGCCTGTAATCCCACACTTTGGGAGGCCAAAGCAAAAGGATTGCTCAGCTCAGGGGTTTGAGACCAGCCTGGGCAACTTGGTGAGATCTTATCTCTACAATAAATCAAAAAATAAACTGGGCACCTGTAGTGCCAGCTACGTGAAAGGCTGAGGCAGAAGAATGACCTCAGCCCAGCAGGCCGAGGCTGTGGTGGCCATAAGGGTGCCACTGCACTCCATCGTGGGCAACAGAATGAGACTCCAACTGAGAAAGAAAGAGAGAAAGAGAGAGAGAGAGAGAGAGAGAGAGAAAAGTGCTGAGATGCCACATATGTAGTTTTCAGAATGTTAGTTCTTATAAAAGATGATGATAATAAAATGAATTGTGTCACTAGAAATATATATTGTATATATACCATTAAGCACAATTACTGGTTCAGACCTTCAGTTTGCTTAACTAACTTAGATTTTGATAACATTACAATCTAAATTTTTCATCAATAAAATTACATTTTACTTTAAAATTATTTAAAAGTCAAATTTTTCTTACTTGAATTACTCAAAATGTTTGCAACAAATTGGCCAGAAATTCTTTCCATGAGCAAAAAAATCTATCAAATCACAAATAAAAATTTCTACTACAATAAAATATTACTTAAAATTTCTGAAGTTGAGAACTTTTAAAATTTTAAATTTGTTATAGAATTATCACCAATTAATTTATCTAGATGCTTCTTTCATAAGTCACAGTAAACTTGCTTTTGAGATTATTACTAATACTAATTTTTTATTTGTTTTGGATTGCAAAATGTATATATTCTAAGAATATTATTTAGAAATTGTCAGCCTTCTCCTTCACCAAATGTGCTGGGCCATTTTTCCTTAATAGGCCTTAAATCCACACCTTCATATTTACCCTATCGTCCTTGTGTAGTCCAGTACCTCAAAACATATCACTTGGATGACTGCAGCTTTAGACAGAAGTGTTCAGGTGAATGTTTAAAAACCTGCTCTCTGAACTGTGGTAGTGTGTCTGGAAGGAGAGCGCATTGGAAGGGAGTGAGGTTGATTCATAGCATTTGACTACTTGGTATAAAGGTTCTCACCACGGGCCAATTTCCAATTACAGATGTGACATCAACTTGATAGCAGAATTCTTGAAAATTTAACACTTGACTCCAGAATACCACTGATTGCATGATCTATTGTTCTCTCTGCTTTCCATCTTATTTCTTAACACAGCTTGTACTCAGCTTCATGAAGATCCCTCCTAATTTGAATCTGGTAATCCCATACCACTGCCAGTGTCTTACTTACTCCCTCGTGAATTATCTCAGTTTCTCAATATCGTATCCATGAGGTTTTAAGATCTAGTCCCACCCTTCCTCCTAAGCCTCTTTTTTCACTAATTTTCAGTTTGCATTTCCATGTCTCTCAGTCCTCCAAATGCTTGCCATTCCTAATACCTCAGTCTTTGCTGATAGGCTCTTTCACAGAAAAGCACATGGGCTCTTGGACCTTGTCTTCAAGCAGTCCTACTTGGGGTATAGGTAATTCAAAATTATCTATGCTCAGAATTTTTCCTTTTGTCATTTTCCCATACCATATTATTTTGTGATTACCTCTTAATGTTAGATTTCCTAGAGTTGAAAAAAAAAAAAAAACCTGTTTCTTATCTAAATATTTGTAGCAACTAGCCTTGATAATGTTATATAAGAATATAAAAATGTTGATTATTGCTATGAATTAATAATTGTAACTTAAAATATTAACTTAAATGTGTAAAACTGTGTAATTTGGATCATTGCACAGCTGATAAATTTCAAACTACAAAATACTTAGATAAACAATACCACATTTAATTCTTTGACTTATTTTTCTTCTCTCATCACTCTCTCTTTTCCTTCTTCCTCATCCTCTGTCTTTTCTTCACACCTTTTCATTCTACTTTTATTTTTAATTTTTATTTGAAAATGTTCCTTCTTCCTAATTTTAGATTCTGGGGGTATGTACATGGTAAATTGTATAATGCTGGGGTTTGGGTTTCTAGTGAACCCGTCATCCAAATAGTGAACATAGTGCCAAATAGGTGGTTTTTCAACCCCATTTGGAGTCCCCAGTGTCTATTTTTTCCATCATTATGTACCCAATATTTAGCTCCCACTTATGAGTGAGAACATATAGTATTTACAGTATTTGATTTTCTGTCCAATGGCCTCCAGTTGTATCCATGTTGCTGCAAAGAACATAATTTTGTTATTTTTGGTGGCTACAGAGTATTACATGGTGTCTATGTACCACATTTTCTTTATCCAATTCATCATTGAATGGCACCTAGGTTGGTTCCATATCTTTGCTATTGTGAATAGTATTGTGATGAACATACAAACGCAGGTGTCTTTTGGATACAACTATTTCATGTCTTTTGGGCGTATGCCCAGTAATGGAATTGCTGGTTCAAATGGTAGATCTATTTTTAGTTCTTAAGGAAATCTCAAGGGCAGACTAATTGATAGTTCTTTAACTGTTCAGAAGCTTTTTGGTTTGACTAGGTCTCTGTCAATTTTTGTTTTTATTGTGCTTGCTTTTGAGGTCTTACTCATAAATTCTTTGCCTTAGCCAATGTACAGAAGAGTATTTCAAAGTTTTTCTTTTAAAATTGTTATAGCTTGAGGTCTTACATTTAAGTGTTTAATTAATCTTGAGCTAATTTTTGCATATTGTGAGAGGTAGTACAGTGTCACTCTTCTGCATACAGTAGGCTAGTTTTTTCCAGCACCATATATTAAATGAAGTGTGCTTTTCCTATTGTTCATTTTTGTCAACTTTGTCAAAGACATTAGTTGGTTGTAGGTGTGCAGCTTTAGTCTGAAGTTATCTATTCTATTCTATTGCTCTACATATCTATTTTTATACCACTACCATGCCATTTTAATTACTGTAGTATTGTAGTATAGTTTGACACTGAGTATGCCTCTGGCTTTGCTCATTTTGCTTAAGTTTGCTTTGGATATTCAGGCTTTTTTCTGGTCCCAGTTTTAAAATAGTTTTTTCTATGTCTGTGAAAAATGATATTGATAATTTTATAGTAATTTTGATGAATCTTTAGATTGCTTTGGGCTGTATGGACATTTTAACTTTTTCAATCCATGAGCATAGAATGTATTTTCATTTTTTGTGTCATATTTAATTTCTTTCAACAGTGTTTTGTAGTTTGTTCTGTAGATGTATTCCTAGGGAGGTGTGTGTGTGTGTGTGTGTGTGTGTGTGTGTGTGTGTGTGTGTGTTGTAATGGGATTGCATCTTTATTTTTTTCTCACCTTGAACGTTATTCAGGTATAGAAATGCTACTGAGATTGATAAGTTGTTATTGTATACTGACACTCTAGTGAAATTGTTTATCACGTTTAGTAGTTATTTGGAGGAATTTTAAAAATTTTCTAGATATGTGGAATCATATTGTCTGCAAACAAAATATGTAACTTCCTATTTTCCTGTTTGTATGCCTTTTATTTGTTTATCCTGCCTTATTGTTCTGACTAGGACTTCTAACACTACATTAAATAGGAGTGATGACAGTGATCACCCTTGCCTTGCTTCAGTTCTTAGGTCAAATGCTTTTATTTTTAGCCCATTCAGTAAGATGTTGGCTGTGGGTTTGTCATAAAAGGCTCTTATTATTTTGAGGTATCTTCCTTCTATGCCTAGTTTGTCGAGAGTTTTTATTATGAAGGATGCTGAATTTTCTAAAAAAAAATTTCAATGTCTATGAAAATGATTATATGGTTTTTGTTTTTAATTCTGTTTATGTGGTGAGTCACGTTTATTAATTTGTGTATGCTGAGTCATCCTTGCATACATAGCATAAAGTTTACCTGACTGTGGTGAATGATCTTTTTGGGGTGCTGTTGGATGTGCTTTGCTAGAATTTTCTTGAGAATTTTTCATTTCTGTTCATCAGCAGGGATACTGGCCTATAGTTTTATTTTTTGTTGTGTCCTTGACATATTTTGCTGTCAGAATGATACAGATTTTGTGTAACGAGTTAGAGAGGAATGGTCTTACACAATTTTTTGGAGTAGTGTCAGTAGAATTGGCACCAACTCTTTGTAACTCTGGAAGAATTCGACTGTGAATCTTTCTGGTCTAGGGCTTTTTGGGTTTTTTTGTTGTTGTTGTTTGTTTGTTTGTTTTGCTTTGTAGGTTTTTAAAAGTTCAATAGCTCATTTTTGGTCTATTCAGGTTTTAAATTTCTTCCTGTTTCAATCTTGAGAGGTTATGTGTTTTCAGGAAAGTATCCATTTCTTCTAGCTTTCTAGTCTGTGCACATGGAGATGTCCTTAGTAGTCTCTGAGAATCTTTTATATTTCTGTGGGATTAGAAATACAATCTAATTGTATTAGCAACTTTGTCATTTCTTTTTTGGCATGGCACCTTTGTTATTTCTTTTTGTGCTTAGTTGGATTTTCTTTCTCTCTCTTTTTTTTTTTTTTTGTTTGTCAACCTAGGCAGTAGTATATCAATCTTGCTTATCCTGTCAAAGAACTAAACTGATGTGATTTAAGTTATTTCTTTCTTCTAGCTTTGGGTTTAGTTTTGTTTTGCTTTTTATTTCCTTTAGTTGTGACATTAGGTTGTTTATTTGAGATCTTTCCATCTTCTTGATGTGTGTGTTTAGCGCTATAAATTTTCCTCAGTGTTCTGACCAAATTCCAGAAGTTTGGGTATGTTGTGTTTCTATTTTTATTTGTTCCAAATAATATTTTATTTCTGCTTTAATTTTGTTATTTAGCCAAAAGCATTCAAAAGCAAGTTGTTTAGATTCCATCTATGTATTTGTGTGGTTCTGAAAGTTCCTCTTGGTTTTCATTTCTAATTGTATTACACTGTGATCTGAGAACATCCTTGATATGCTTTTGATTTTGTTTTGTTTTGTTTATTGAGAATATGACAGAGCATGTGGACAGACTTAGAGAATGTTGCATGTGCACATAGAAGAATGCATGTTCTATGGTTGCTTGATAAGCATTCTGTAGATGTCTATTAGGCGTATTTGGTCAAGTATGCAATTTAAGTCCAGAATTTCTTTGTTAGTTTCTCCCTTGATGATATGTCGAATACTCCAATAGGGTGTTGAAGCCCTTCAGTGTTCTTTTGTGTCAGTCCATCTCTTTTCTTATGTCTAGTAGCATTTGTTTTATAAACCTGGGTGCTCCAATATTGGATGTGTATACATATTTCTGAATAGTTAAACTTTCTTGTTGAATTGATCTTTTTATCATTACATAATATCTATTTTTGTCTTTTTTACTATTGTTGGTTTGAAGTCTGTTTTATCTGATACAAGAATATAAATCCCTGATTTTTTTTTCTGCTTGTGTGATAGATCTTTCTCTATGTGCCTTATGGATGATTATCTTGTATAGTATTTTGCAGTTCACTGAAGTTCTGCACGTTGTATCTTCACATTGACCTTTCTAGCAAGAAAGGGAAATCTAGAGGAAAGGGAAAATTTCTGGAATTATTTTCCCCAAAATGTTTTCCAAGTTGCTTATTTTGTCTTCTTTTTTCTCAGGAATGTCAATAAATTATACATTTGCTCACGTTACATAATCCCATCTTTCTAAAAGGCTTTTTTAAAAATTTCTTTTTTATTGCCTGCCGAGTTAATTCAAGAGATTGATCTCTGAAATTTTATCTTCTGCTTGGTATAGTCCATTATTAAGGTTTCTAACTGTATTTTGAAATTTCTGTAGCAAGGTTTTCTATTCTAGAACTTGTTTGATTCTTTCTTAGTATAGCTATACCATCTCTTATCTATTAGATAGTTTTCTTGACTTCTTTGTATTAGACTTCAATATTCTTTTGGAGCTCATTTAATTTTTCCTTGCAGTCCATATCCTGAATTCTACGTCTGTCTTCTTAGACATTTCAATTTGGTTAGGGTCCATTGCTAAGGAGCTGGTCTGATCCTCTGGCAGTGATGAAACATTCTACATTTTTGTATTGTTGGTATTTTTATGCTTATTCTTTCATATCTCAGGGACCTGATGATTCTTTCTTTGAAATTGCTATTGTTTGGATGGGACTTTTTGATTTTTTATTCTTTTTTCCTTGAGGGTATAAATGTGGTGTATGCTGTGTATGATTTATTGGCTTCATTTCTGGTTGTATCAGAGGGTCAGTCTCTATAGTTTCCTTGGTTGCAGATAGGTTTGTGCAGTGGCATTCTCAGATGCTATTTGTTGTAGCAATGTCTTTGATTTGATTATGTAATTCAGAAAGCAATTCAGTAAGTGGCACCTAAATGTAAAAATCAGGGCCAAGGAGAGGATTGCCTGAGCCTATGGGTTTGAAAACAGCCTGGGCAAATTGGGGCAACCTCGTTCCTACAATAAATCAAAAAAACTAGCTGGGCATGTTAGCACATGCCTGTAAATTTGGCTGCTTGGAATGCTGAGGTGGAAGGATTGCCTGAGCTTAGCAGGTCGACGCTGGGGTGGCAATGAGCATGCCACTGCACTCCAGCCTGGGTGACAGAGTGAAACTCCAACTCAAAAAAAAAAAAAGTAAGAGTCAGTAGATAGACTTTTAGCATGTACTGGTCCTCAATGGAGTCAGAGCACTCAAGAGCATGAAAAGTGCCTTCCTCCAGCACATGCTTGCCCTCAGTGCAGGCAGTTGCCAGAGAAGTGCCTGCTTACCAGGCCCCAATGGGAAGAACTGCTGTCTCATCTCCAACAGTGCTCCTGACACTGGGGAGAAGAGGAGACAGAGGTGACTTCTTCTCCATTCTTTGGCTTTAGTGGTGCCCCCTTCAGTGATTTTCAATATGCCCATGGTTCCTTTGTATCAAGGAGGACTTTGGTTGGCTGTGCACCCTCCTCCCTTAAAGATGGTCCATGTCAGGAGTTAGATCTCCAATGTCCTAGCAATTCCTCACAAACTCACCTGTTTCCTGTGCTTGCAGAGTCACAGTGGGTTGTGGATTATGTCTGCCAATGATATAGTGGTGCAGTGGCTCAAGGGCAAATGATCCTCAGACAAAGATGGAGTGCCATGTGTACATAACTGTATGGCACCCATCATCTCAGCCTGGGCTTGGGGGAAAGAGGGCATGACTATGTGAGCCGATTACCTGGTTCTCTGCTCCTGGGATAATTCAGATTACCACTGATAGTGGTAGCATGAGTTGGGGGGCAGTGGTGTTCCCAACAGTGTAGCAGTCAGCAGATTATGACTGGAGTTGAGGGGAGTGAGGGGAGCATAGAAGCATTCTCACCTACTGCCCATTCTACTGGGCTCTGAGCTCCTCCAGGGATGATCTCTGTCAGACTTTTTTTTTTTTTCCTTTGCATTTCAGCTTTTTCATGTGGGTGCTCCAACAGGTAGTACTGGCTCTGCTGCCTCCATTTTCCACTCAAAACTTTCCTATTGACTAATAACTTTGATCTTCCTCTGAGGAGAACTGCCATGCAATGTTCCTCATCAGCCATCCAAATTAATAGTTACTCTAAGGTTCCCAGTGACCTCCGTGGATTTCAGTGCTCCACTAATGTGTGTAGCAATTTATTCATCTTACTTTATCTTCATTCCAAAGCAGTACGATGAGATGTCAAGGTTGTGCCACATAAACTCCACCAGAAAATTTTGAGGGCTTTTATAAGTAATGTGCCTCATATTACTGTCCATCAGAATTCATTTTCTTTTTTCTCTCTTTTTTTTTTTAATGCAGTTCAGCTTCAAGTTTTCTGTATTAGGAAGAGTGAAAATGAGGTGGTCAATCAGGTTCTCCACCTTCTTAGATTCTTTGTCAGGAGACCTGTCCTTGTTTTAATTCAATGAAATCATTGTGACTGCCTGAAGGGAGCCTTCTTCTGGAATAGATAAGTACAACATACCATAAACTAAGATGTGTACTTTATTTGTTCATTCAATAAAGTAACATTATTATCGAAAGGAGGGAACCTCTGAAATGTAGAAGTCATTTAAATTTAAAAGTAGACATTTTTTCCTTGTCCCCTCTTCCCTGTCCTTGGATCCTAGTAACTATTGCTGGTACTGAAGAGAACACAGCCATCTTCATTGAGTCCCCTGACAAGGAGGAGACACACTCAAAGGACTACACGTCCCTGGAAATGCCTCTGCCAGACCTAGAAGAAATGGGCTATTAAAACCTTCTAACACTCAGAAATGTATCTGTTCCCTTAGTTTCTATATGTCAACTGCTTTCTTTCATGTCTTTGTATTAATTTTATGTATAATGTTTAATCAAGCCTTGTGAATTAGAACTCCCAGAATAAGCAAAAATTGTAACCACCTAGAAAGTATGCAACTCAAATTGTTCAAGGCATTTGTCCTTCTGGCCTTGATGTATCATTATCAGTTTACTGCAGCCAGCCTCCCGCCCACCACCTGGAGTAATGAGATACTGGTGTCTGATGATATCAGGACACAAGACTCATGTGACTTCTGTTATCTACATCAAAAGATGAAACTCTGGAGATTCTTCCCAGCCCAAACTCTTCTTCAAGAGCCTTAAATATACTCAGCTCCCCAGTCTTCGATGTCACACTCGCCTCTGAGTGCCAGCTCCCTTTCTATCTGTGAAAGGTGAATAATAAACTTTACTTTCTTCTACTTCATACTTGGTTGCAATCTTGCATTATTTCCGCAGCATTGGTCCATCTTGCCTCAGTTTACCCTTTCAATCATTAATGTCAATTAAGCAACCTCAGAAAAAAATTGGTAATCTTGTGATGTCCCTTAGACAGTGCCTATAAATATGTTTATTCTCTCAGTGTGATTTGTAATCTGAAACTTCTATAGTGCTTTAAACATCATAGATGCTTTTCTACAGTCCTATATGGTCAGCAAAAACAAGGGCCCATTTACTTGAATGATTAGTAACAAGTTTACTGTAGTTTCCTTCCTTTTCACAGAAACAAGTTCCACTAAGATGAACACATTTTACAATGAGTATATTGCAGTTTTACAATACTCGCACCCTAACCAAATTCTCACTCAGGCAGCTAAACAGCACTTGTTTTTAGCTGTCTTGTTTCTACTTTTGTTAAGATTTCGACTTAACTTCAATCAATTTTTCAATTGTCACCTAATTATATAACAAATATTTATTAGATATTTATCATACATATACTTTTATTATGTATTATAGGAACATATTTCAAAATTTACTAAGGATTATAGTAATTCCAGATTATGCTAAAAAATTTACTCACCCAATAAAACTAACCAGTAGAGTTTGAATATAAATTAAGAAAAAGAGTGCATTATAACATTTCCTTAAGTAATTTAGCTTTGAAATTTAATAAAATAGAGTAAAACACTCAAAAGATTGAGCATTACTAAATAAAGTGTCAGACACACTTACATAGCTAATAATCATATTTATTGCTTGGATAAAGTTATAAAGATGCATTTGTATTAAAAATTTATTCTGCTCCTAAAAATGTTAAAAACAAATAATTACTTGTTTGAAAGTATTATGCACTGAATTACTATAAGGCATGTTAAGGTATTTTGCACATACCTTATTAAACATAAATATGTACACATGTACATATATTTCATTTCATTGTGATGACCCTGAGGCACTACAAAATATTTTCATGATTTTCTAAGCTTTAAATAGTTGTTAGGCTATATTTAATGTAGCAAACTAATTTCCCTAGTGTTCTCAGAGGTAATAACATTCTAGAGCTATTTATAATGCTTCAAAAAACTGAATCTAAAACATTAATCCATGTGGTATATCAGGCTGTGCATACTCCCTGTAAGTTGTTTTACTGTTAATTATTGGACTGAAATAACTCAGAATGGTAACATTTTTATTCTCAGACTAAACAGTCTCATATCAGAAGACTCACATGCATTTATTTTTTAATGCAAGGAAAACAAATTAGTCACTAGTTACTAAAATAAGATTATTCTAAAACCAGAAAAACTACTTTTAAAGGTACTAACTAGGAGCAGGACATATACAATTAAAATGATAACTTATAGACGCCAACTCAAAAAAAAAAATGATAACATAAGCATAATCAATATGAGATCAGCATTTGGGAAATACTTATATATGGTGGCATTAAATGCATCTTATTAACCTCTTTTTAAAACAAATATTCTATTTATGTTGTGTATATTGTCCCTTAGATAAAATTACATTCATTCTTAGTGTGTATTTTTTATGAATTTCTGAAAAATAAATATCCTTATGAAATTCACAACATGTTATTTATGTATAACTGGAATTTACACTAAACTTCATATTTAGAAAAACTGAAGTACAATTTTAGATAAATTGTTGTTGTTTGAGACTATGACACTACTACACTGTCCAATATAGTAGCCAGTAATTAACTACATGAGGATATTGAATATTTGGGATATCCAAACTGAGATATGCTGTACTATAATATGTAAAATATACACCAGATTTCAAAGACTTGTGAAGAAAAAAGTTAAAAGATTAATTTTTATATTGATGTCGTAATAATAATATTGTAGACAGATTAGATAAATCAAAAGGTGTTAAAATCAATTGTACCTATTTTTTTTTCCTTTTTAAAATGTGCCTGCTAAAAAATGGAAAATAATTAGAGTGGCCAGCATATTTTCTCGCCCTATGTTTCAAATAGACAGTATTTATCTATGGAGAAAAATGATACCTTGAGAATGATAATAGAGTATTATCAATATAATTTTTTAAATTATAGTATCTTCAAACAGTGGCTGTCATTAAAAGATGATACTAATTTCCATTTAGGACAAATATTGTATGAATCTACTTTTATGTGGATTCTATAAATGTCCAGTCTTATAGAAACAGAGTAAAAATGTAGTTATCAAAGACTAGGCTTGGGGGAGGGATGGGAAAAAAGAAGCTTTTGTGTTGGGAGCCAGCCTTGGAGGCCCACTTGATTGACAGAATCCTGGTGGGCCGAAGACCCCGGGCCGCAGGGCGAGTCCGGGAAGCTGAGGCCCTCTGTCTTCTGCCTTTGCTGTTTGATATGGCTGAAGAATTCTGTGCAGTCGTGGAAGAAGAAAATAGCATATCTATGCGAAGTACTCACAGCTATCAAGGATGTCATTGTTCATTTTTCTATTTCCCACCATGCCGTTTGGCCTTTTCTAACATATGCAATGGTTAAACTCTGAAGCACATCAAGAATGCTTTCTTTCACTTGGTTATAAGTTACT
>CAUYQG010276081.1:0-26774 GCA_963574415.1 Tarsius wallacei | reverse complement strand
TGCGTCTCTTAACTTCTCTAGATCATGGAGGAAAGTCTCCCGAGTGGAAGGTGAAATTGCAAACACATCGGTTCCCTTAAAAGCAAGCAGCCGGTGGACTTGCGTCTCTTAACTTCTCTAGATCATGGAGGAAAGTCTCCCTCACAAATTCTAAACCTGGCCAGGCATGGGGGCTAGTGCCTGCAATCCCAGCACTTTGGAAGGCCAAGATGGGAGGAATGCTTAAGCCCAAAAGTTCGAGACCAGCCTAGGCAACATAGTGAGACCTCGTCTCAAAAAAAAATTTTTTTTTTAATTATCCAGGTGTGGTGGTGTGTACCTGTAGTCCCAGCTGCTTGGGAGGCTGAGGTGGAAAGATAGCCTGAGCCCAGGAAGTCGAGGCTGCAGTGAACCATGATCGTGCCATTGCTTTCCAGCCTGGGCAACAGAGTGAGACTCCGACTCACAAAAAAAGAAGTCAAAACCATAGGCAAACACTAACATGGGATTAGGGTCTGAATCCAAACTATCTAACACTGCAAAGACCCTAAGCTAAGAGTTCCATTTCAGGTGACCCCAGGTTGGTAGTGCCCCCACATGCCTAAACAAAAGCACACACACTGTCAAAGAAATCTAAGACTGAATTTTTAAAAAGACAGAAAAACAAAAACTTAGAAGTAAAATTCCAATGAACAGAAGGTCATGATCAAAACTTGCAATGTAGTTGAGGAAATAAGACAAGATGAAAACAGCTGTAGACTCAGACCGACAGAGTCTTCAGATATTGGAACAATCAGATACAGAATACATCCAGTCAGCAAAAACTGTTGGCTTAACCTTGTAATTGCAGGACCAGCCCAAACTGGGCCTATTCTGTTGA
Source organism: Tarsius wallacei (assembly GCA_963574415.1). Lineage (NCBI taxonomy): Eukaryota > Metazoa > Chordata > Mammalia > Primates > Tarsiidae > Tarsius > Tarsius wallacei. Next base: position 25,915 of record CAUYQG010276081.1, on the reverse strand, counting down.
TAGAATATCAAGTTATATTGTAGGTATGACAGAGCCGAAACTGCAAGTCATTGCAGCCCGGGCATGCACATTAGAAAAAGCTTTGACCTCCCACAACACCCACAACCAACATTTCCTCCCCCCAGAACCAAGAAGACTGGAGATGATCGGAAATTGAGCTCTGGAACCCTTTTGGAAGCGAGAGCTTCATTGGCCAGGAAAATCAGGCTAAAACCCACCTCAACATACCTCACCACAAATGGTCAGATTTGCAGCCCTCCAATCAGACCCTTGCAAGCCAACATTCCTAATACTTTCCCCCTGCCCTCCAACTCCTTAAAACGTGCTCCAGACCCTAAATCAAGGAGACAGATTTGAGCCATGCTTCCTGTGTCCTTGTTGGTCGGTCTTACAAAGCTTTTCTTTTCTCAAAAGCCAGTGCCATACAGCTGGCTTTTGTGAGTGTCTGGAGGCAAGCCTATTACACAGTAACAACCTTAAATGGGGAGGGGGGCAAAAAACCCCATAATTACCTTTTTGGAAGGTGGCTCCTTGTAGTACAGACCCCCACTAGATAAGTGTTCTGGGATCCTATCAACATCAGTACACCAGCTGGCATTGTTGTGAGAGGCTGTGTTTGGCTTCACTGAACTTTTTTTGGAGATTCTTTCAATGCATTTGCCCATTTCATGATGGGTGATTTATATGAACCACCTGCCCACACTGCGGTGAGTGTTCAGCAGTTTTTGACCAAACACAGCTTGACCCCCGTGCCCCACCCTCCCTAGTCACCTGATCTTGCCCCGAGCAACTTTTTTGTTTGCTTGTTTTCCTGGATGGTAAAAGTCCTCAAAGGGAACCATTTTGCCGATGTGGAAGAGGTGAAACAAAAAAATGGCAGAAGCGCTAAAAGGCCTCAAAATGGACAAGTTCAAAAACTCGAAAAATCATCTCAGTAGGTATATTACATCAAACGAAGAGTATTTTGAAGGTGACTGAAGTGTAAACATGTAAGAATAAGTGCACAATGTTTTAATAAGTAAATTCCACTTTGGGGGCCACCCCTTGTATCTCTGGAATGCTATCACTGCTTCCTCCACTGCTTACCATCCTGTTCCCAGCCACCATCATCTCCCACTGAGATTATTCCAGTAGCCTCCAAGCAGTCTACTATGTTTCCCATTGTCCCTCTTTAGTCTGTTCTCAGCACAGCCCACCAAGGGATTCTCTTAAAGTGTAAGTTACATTTCATTATGGGTAAAAGCCACGTTCTGCAAGTAGCCGAGGGGACCCTCTGTGATCCAGCCTGCGATGAGCTCTCTGAACTAATTTACTATTTGCCATTACTCCCTTCCCTCCAGCCACTCTGATCCCCTTGCCTGTCTCTGAACAGTCCAAGTTCACTCTCATGTCACGCACTTTGTGCTTGTTGTTAGGTAACGGATAGGGTGAGGGTGGATGCATGGAGAGGAGCCAGGGGAGGCGCAGCACTGCCGGAGCCGGAGGTATGTGCTGGCAAACCCAGAGATCCGAGTAGTGCAAAGGATTGCAACACAAAAAGAGATGAAAGAGGAAAAGATTTATTGAAGAAAAGTTCACTCCCCACAGACAGGAAGTGGGCCTACACTCTAGGTGAGTGTGGCCCCGTAGCGGGCCTATACTCTAGATGAGTGTGGCACCGGCAGGCCTACACTCTAGATGAGTGTGACTCTGTAGCCCTCCAAGCCCCAGTTTAAATCCTTTTCCTTGGAAATGTTGCAATCATGTAGACGTGACTGCTGTGACTTCCTTATCGACCACCTGCGAATTTCTTGGAGATCCTGTGACATAGAGACCCATTAATGTCTGCCCATATTATCATAACCCCTAGAGAAGGGTGTGAAAGGATTCCGGTGTTCCTGCACCTTCCCGAATGACATTCCTTAGAGCTAATGGCGGGTGCACTTCCCCCTATCTCCCATGTATTCCCAGTAGGTAGCTTCGGGGGATCCTTGGCTTCCCTGTAGATAGTGCCCAATTTACTGGAAGATCAAATCCCCACCTGCTCCCCCTCTGAGGGCTCACAAGTCCTGCAATCTGCATAACTTTTGTAATTACAAGTCTTGTGACCACTACAATCCTTGCCCAATGCATGATGTCTTCAGGCCTTGCAAACTCCCTTTACTCTAGGCAAGCTTGATTGCCACTATGAGATACCTCTGATACCTGGCACCAGGAAGTCTGTGTTTCTGAAAAGACAAAGTCAGCAAGGTTAATCTTTATCTAAAGTATGCATTTGTCCAAAACATAACTTCTACTTTCTCATCATTGTATTAGGGAACAAGATTTTAAAAATGCATTTCCCATTCTCAATCTGTCCTTTCATTTGTAAACTTTTTTCCCCTTGGGATGCTCCCCCCCAAATACTTCCATGGCTCACTTGCGTCTCTCCTTCAGGTGAACTATCCCTGTTTCTGTGATCGTCTTATTTATTTATTTATTTAGTTGGAGTCTCACTCTGTTGCCCAGGCTGGAGTGCAGTGGCACACTCACAGCCACCCCGGCATCAACCTGCTGGGCTCCAGCGATCCTTCTACCTCAGCCTTCCAAGTAGCCAGAACCACAGGTGTGCACTACCAAGCCTGGCTAATTTCTGATTTATTGTAGAGACACGGTCTCGCCAAGTTGCCCAGGCTGATCTTCGAACATGCAGTCTCAGGCAATCCACTCGCCTCAGTCTCCCAAAATGCTGGGATTACAGGCTGAGCCACCGAGCCCAGCCAATTGCCTTATTTTAAATTGCACTCCCCGCCCCCCCGTGCTCCCTGATATGGACTAAATGTGTTACCCCAACCCCCAAATTCATGTGTTAAAGCCATAACCTCCAGTGTAGCTATATTTGGAGATGGGGCCTCTAAGAAGGATCAAATGATCTTCTGGAGGTGGGCCCTGAACTGACACGATTGGTGTCCTCGTAAGAAGAAATACTAGAGAGATCTCTCCCTCTCTACCCACCATAGAGAAAAATCATGTGACAATAAAGCAAAATGACAGCCATCTCCAAACCAGGAGGAGAACCCTCACCAGAAAATGAGTCAGCCAGCAACTTGGCCTGGGACTTCTTGCCTTCACAACAGAAGGAAAATAAATTTAAACCACCCAGTCTATGATATTACACTATGGTTGCCCAATATAGTCCTCATTCCTTTTTTCTTTATTTTTCTCTGAAGCACAGATAATTTTGTAATAACTAATATATATTTAACTTATTTATTTTCCATAGTAAAAAATGTGAATGTGGGACTAGGCACCATAGCTTACACCCATAATCTCAGCACTTTGGGAGGCTGAAATGAGAGAATTGCTTGAGCCCAAGAGTTCAAGACCAGCCTGGGCAACACAGCAAGACCTCATCTCTACAAAAATTAAAAAATTCTCTGGGCACAGGATCGCCTAAGCCCAGGAGAGGCCAAGGTTGCAGTGAGCCATGATCATGCCACTGCACTCCAGCCTGGGGGTCAGGGTGAGACTTTGACTCACAAAAAAAAAAAATGTGGATGACTACAACTGAAAAGAAGGTTGAAAACAAATTAGGTCAACATCCAACTTAAGAAGTTATAAACCGAACTACAGCACAACAAACCTGACTCAAGTAGACTGAGTAAATAAAGAGCACAAAACAGCAAAATTGGAAACAAAGATACAATAGAGAAGATTGACTAAGACGAAAGTCAACTCAAAAAAAATAATGAAATCAAGAAACTTCTAACTTGACTGATTAGGGAAGAAAAAAATGACCCCAAATTATTAATGAAAGTTTGGACATAGCTGCAAAGGTTAAAAATATGACAAAAGAGTCTTTTGAACCCCAGTACCAATATTTGAAAAACGTAAACAAATTCCTAGGGAAAAAAATGACTTGCCAAAACAGATTTAAACCACAGGATGGCGATGCAGCATTGGTGTTGAAGTCTTCCAAGTCCATTCAGGAATTTGGATCGTTTGGGATTTATTTTGTCTTTTTTTTTTTCCTTTAAGTAGGGTCTTGCTCTTTTGCCCAGGCTGGAGTGCAATGGCACAATCATAGCTCACTGCAGCTTCCAGTTCCTGAGTTCAGGTGATCCTTCTACCTCAACCTCCCAAGTAGCTGGGATTATGGGTGCACTCCACCATGCCTGGCTAATTTTTTTTCTTTTGTAAAGATAGGTTATTTCTATGTTGTCTAGGCTGGTCTTGAACTCCTGGTCTCAAAAAATCCTCCCACCTCAGGCTCCCAAAGTGCTGGGGTTACAGGTGCAAGCCACCACACTGGCCTGTTTCTGGATTGTTACAGGATATGTATGGGGCAGCCCCAGGAAGAGGCATCTGGGTTTGGCACACAGATCATCTTGTACTTGTGGGTCCCTCGCCCAGAGGGAGGAGGAGTGCAGACAGACATGCCCTCTGCCAGGATGTCAGGGATGATGTCAACGCCAACAGTGAATATTAGTTACCACTTAGGAAAGATCTCTAGGTGCTATTCATGAAATAACTCTTAATCTGTACAATACCTCGAATCAGGTCACTATGCCATTTTATTAGTCTCTTATTGCTGTGTAACACGTTTAACGACGTAAAACCATGCACACACTTATTACCTTGCAATTTCTGTGGACCAGGAGTCTGGGGACCACTTGGCCAGGTCACCGAGTCACCAAGGTGTCACCTGGGCTGCGTTGTAGCCTGGAGGTTCAACCAGGGGAGAATCTGCTCCCAAACTTACTCAGGTGGTTGGCAAAATTCCGTTCCTTGCAATTGGGTGAATGATGACTGCGGCTTGTTAGTGGTTCTTGGCTGAAGGTTGCCTTCTGGTCCCAGAGCTGCGGGCGGTTCCCTGCCACATGGCCCTGTCTATAAGCAATTCACAACAGGATTGCTTGTGTAATGGCAGAACCAGCTCCACCTGGTTCCACTGTGTGTAAAAAGAAATTGAGTTGTTTTTCAGTGGCTATGGACCCCAGGTTGCAAGTTATGTAACGTGAGCATGCCCAGATGAAGCAAATCAAGGGTGGAACCTCAGTGCTGGGATGGAGGAATGCGGACGGAATCAAGAAGTGGACATCACATGGACCATTGATCCATGATCCAATCAGCTTCCAGCATCCCTTCCTTGCAAGAACCAAGCATGTTACACCTCAGTACCCTCTGCCTATAAAACCTGCCCCAGCCCCCACCTTGGGGAGACAGGTTAGAGTCTGACTCCTATCTTCTTCCGCCTGCTACCTTTAACTCGAAATAATCAATGTGCCATATGCATGATGGAATATTACACAGCCATAAGGAAGAACAAAATCATGTCCTTTGTGTCAATGTGGATGCAGCTGGAGACCATCATGCTAAGGGAGCTACCACAAAGAACTGCATACCGCATATTCCCACTCATAAGCAGGCCCTGATCACTGGTTGCACTAGCAGGGAGTGGGATCAGCAGATGTTAGACACTGCTGTGGGGGGGAGGGGGGAGGGAAGAGGGCAGGGGTGCACGTGGCAACACACTGGGCACCAGGTCCACTAGCAGGGGGAGAGCGGGGCCAACTAGAAGCCCAAACTGCACCTGCATGCAACTTACTTATGTAGTAAATCCTCACACGTACCCCCCACAATTCTAAAATAAAATAATGATCATCAGTGCACCAAAGGGGCCTATTTGGGGGTGACATATTTTGACCCCCTAGACAGGCAAAGGCAGAATGGAAGAAGTCTTAAGCTCCCATGTTCTTGTCCTGAGTCAGCTGAATCTAGCAGGGGCAAGGAGAGGTCCTTAAAATTCAGGTTCTCGGGCCCTTCCCCTTCCCATTCCCTTTTCCACTGAAAGGGCCTGGGTATGGCCTAGACAGACACATCCATATTGTTCATCAGTGGGATTCTCACAAGCGGCCATGCTGAGACCCAAGGCCCCGGAGGAAGCTCCAAGAATTCAGTGGCAGACACCCCCCCCATTCCAGACCAGGGCCCCTGGGGACTCTGATAAATGGCACTGAAGTCCTGTGGCCGGGAGTTTTGAGGAAAATAAGCAGCCCCTCTGAGCAAAGAGAACACACATCCACCCACCCTGAGACTGAAGCGTCCCTTGAGAATCCTTCCTTGGGAGAAAAGTAGCCTCGGTTTCCCAAGAGGCTTATACTGAATAACACAAACCCAAGAAGACACAATTTAAGCTGGCACCATTGTCAATAGCTGCATCGATTTCTTGGAGAATGGGGAACTTGGAGAAGCTTGGAGAGGTGGGAAGGACATACTGGAGGGAGCATGCAGGACCAGCGTTACCTCATTGAATCTTCACCATGGTCATATAAAGTAAGGTCTACCACCAGTAATAGAATGGTAATGTGAGAAGCGTGCAAGACTATTGCAGGGCTGGCCCCCAGTTGGCTCACTGTGTCCACCCCCTTAAGCAGTCCTCTCCCAGGCTAACTCTGGGTTTGGCTGTGAGACTTATTTCAGACAATGGGACAACAACCAGCACCACACAGGCAAAAGTTTAGAAAGTATTTGCATACAGGGCTTGCTGTCTCTTCCCACTGGGTCCCCTGTGACCATCACCATCCTAGCCTCCTGGAAGGTGAGCAATCCTGGCTATCCCAGCAGAGGTCTCAGATGCAGCAGTGAGGCTGTGACCAGAAGAACCACCCAGCCAACACACAGAGCTGTAAGAAATAAAGGGTTGTTGTTTTGAGCCGCTGAGTTCAGGGTGGGACTGTTTATTATGCAGCACAAACTAACACATGAAGTCATGTGATTCATTCAAAGCCTCATAAGAAACTGAAGATGGGGAATTTGTCTCCTAACCTAGGGGCCCCCAACTGTCCATAGCCTGTTAGGAACTGGGCCGCCCAGCAGGTGAGTGGCAGGTGAGTAAGTGAATCTGTATTTACAGCCACTTCCCATTGCTTGCATTACCATCTGAGCTCCACCTTCTGTCAGAGCAGCAGTGACATTAGATTCTCATAAGGATTGCAAACCCCACTTTGAATTGTGCATGTGAGGGATCTAGGTTGTGCCTTCCTTATGAGAATCTAATGCCTGTTGATCTGAGGTGTCACTATCTCTCATCACCCCTAGATGGCACCGTCTAGTTGCAGGAAAACAAGCTTAGCTCCCCCTGATTCTGCATTATGGTGGGTTGTATCACTATTTCATTGTATATTACAATGTAAGCACAATAGAAATAAAGTGCACGACAAATGTACTGCACTTGAATCATCCTGAGGTCATCCTCCCGCCCCTTCAGTCCATGGAAAAATTGTCTTCCACAAAATCGGTCTCTGATTTTTAAAAAGTTGGGGACTGCCATCCTAACCCACTACACCCTGCATTCATTCCAAAGAAAGCCTTTCAATCCATGGCCCCATGCCCATTCACCTGCCAGCCCAATTGGGAGTAAGTCTTCATTCCAGGATGTCATTAAAAATATTTAACATGGGCTGGACACAGTGACTCACACCTGTAATCCCAGCATTCTGGAAGGCCGAGGTGGGAGGATCACTTGAGCACAGGAGTATCACTGATAATAGAAGGGTAATGTGAGAAGTGTGCGAGACTATTGCAGGATTGGTCCCCAGTTAGTTCACTGTATCCACACCCTTGGGCAGTCCTCTCCCAGGCTAACTGAGAGTATGAGACCAACCTGGGCAACGTAGCAAGGCCTCATTGCTACAAAAAATTAAAAAATTGGCCAGGTGTGGTGGCTCATCTCTGTAATCCCAGCACTGTGGGAGGTGGAGACAAGAGGATTGCTTAAGCCCAGGGGTTCAAGACCTGCCTGGGCAACATAGCGAGATCTCATCGCTACAATAAGGAAAAAAAAATTGGCCAGGCATGGTGGTGCATATCTGTGGTTCCGGCTACTTGGAAGGCTGAGGCAGAAGGGTCACCTGACCCCAGGAGGTCGGGGCTGCGGTGGACGTGAGCATGCCACTGCACTCCAGCCTGGGTGACAGAGTGAGGCTATGACTCAAAAATAAATAAATATAAATAAATAGTGTGATGTGGTGGTGTGCACCTGTAGTCTCAGCTACTCAGGAAGCAGAGCCCAGGAGGTTGAGGTTATGGTGAGCCGTGATCGTGCCACTGCACAACAGAGACCAACTCCAATTCAAAAAAAGAAAGAAAATATTTAACATGTAAGTTTCTGGCACATTGAAATACAGCAAGGTCTTAGGGGTTCCACTGATATTCCTAGGGTGAGCTCATTAGTGGGGGAGATCTGGGGACCTTCAGGGAAGCAGTTATTTACTAACTGGTATGGAAATGACATATATTCAAACTACCTGTTGGGCTGTACAATTGTGGGTCCTCAGCTCTGCTGGCAGCAATTATTTAATCCCCAGATCCATGTAATCTAGGGGTTCCCAAAAAAACAGGTACCCACAACTCCCAAGAGGTTTGCCTCAACATGGCCCAACCCATAGGCACACCCCACCCCATACCACAGGTCGGGGATGCCACACAAAAACAAGAGTATTCTCAGATAATTTAATCAGGATTTTAATATAAACAGGTAATTATCCCATAGTTTACATGCAGAACAATTTCAATATTCAAAAAAAAGAGGCATCTTCTGTACATGGTGCTACTTGGCTCTTGTAGGAAAACATTGAAAAAATAATTGAGCTTTTGGTGGGTTTTGTGTTTCTGAGTTGTTTTCTGCAAAAGCTGCGGCATATTTGATCCTGCGTAGCCAACACGCAGGGCCGAGGCCACCCAGGCACACAAAGGAACAAGGAGCAGCAACTCGGAGACAAAGTATAAAGACTAAGTAAGCCATTCCTGAATATGTGCATGGACGCACACTCATTTCTGGGCTATTCCTTCCTTCTCAAATGGGACTGAGAGCCCCAGATTCATAATCTGGTTTTTAAACAAGAATTTGTATGGCCCACATCCAGATAAAGATTTGGCTGGAGGTTGATTCTGAACCTTGACTAGTATCAGGAGTTGACAGTGAGCTCAAAAACCATTGATTCCCTCTGTTTCTTGGGGGCCCCTAAGGAAACATTTGCCTTCCATTGCAGCCCCTGAAAGCCTACCATATCCTTTTGTGTGTTCTAAAAAATAAGCGCCAATCTGTTCTTTTCACCCCCAACCTCACCTCTGGTGTAAGTTAATATTCTGAAGAGCATTCTGGATTTTCTGAAGTGACACCACTCTACATGCACCATTTATATAAAGTCCGCATTTCTTATTCCTCCATCCCCAACAAAACCATAATTTCTGAAGAGCTTAGGGTGTCAAGGACTCCCCAGGTGGCATCCAAAGGACGTTTAACCCCAAACTCCCACCATGAAGTAGGAAAATGACTGTTGTCAGGACAACAGAACATCCATTCATTTACCAATGGCCAGCATGGGTCACAGCTTGATGGCATTCCTGCCCACTGACCAGTGTTACAGCAGGCCATGCATAAGCACCTCCCACCCCTATAAGCACATTTCATGGTGGACCGTTTGCCCTTGGGGGATACAGTGGAAGTCAGCCCATCAATTGGGAATACAGTCCTCTGGGGCCACAGGACTGTACATGCAGACCCCTGCATCAATTCCCACATTCGCTCTCAATTGTGCTCAGCCTATATCCAGGGAACCAGCAGTGCTTCCCCTTCTCACTAGCTTCAAATGACAGAACAGCACCTAGGACAGCTCCCAGAACACGAACATTTCCTGACAGTGTGATTGACATCGTTGATCCAGGGAGAAAGTGATGTGCCTGGTATTCTACTCCTGGAAGAAGAAACTACTGTGTGGATTTCAACATGCTAATGAAACGGGTTGTAGTAACGGTGAGATAGCTTTAAAAGCAAACAACAAAAAGTGTCATCCTAAGTCAATTTTGTTGCCTTTTTTGGTAATGCATCACTACAAGGACAACCATGCCTTTCTCAAGTGGGCCCTTCTCGGGTGGGAGTTTCTGCTGTTACAAAGTCAATATTTCCCGATGCCAGAGGAGGCTTGCAGCCCAACAGCTGCTTGCTCTGTTCATGGCAGCAATAGAGACAGATAAATTAAATCAGTGAAATATTTCCACAAGGTCAACCCAGCGCTTTGCCCCTCTCCAGGGCAGGTGGTAAAGGTTGCATCTGCATGGGCACTGCCTGAAAGCACAAGACCAGCAACAACCCCACCTAGACTTTCACAGGGGTTTTCTCAAAGTCACACAAGGTCAAACAGTATCTGCTTAGGTCAACTAAATTCCAACCCAGAGGTCCAAGGTGTTGTTTCTTTAAAAAAGTGTTTAGCACAATAGTAGATTTGGGATTGGGATTTCCCCAAATGCCCCCTTCCTGCTTGGAGAATGAAAAAGAGACACTGCACTAGGGGTGTGTGTGTGTGTGTGTTGCCCATGAGTACAATTCATCCTGCCCCTAGTAAGTATCATCAGCCAGTAGACAACTGGTGAGCTCAGGGCACTTTTGTGCTCACTCTGGGGGATTCATGGGACAGATGGGAATGCCAGCTCTGAACCAAAGCTTGTCTTTGTCCCACCAGTAGATGGGACATCCATCTCCCACCAAAGGAAGGCAGACAATGCTGGCATGTCCTCATACATCAGACACATAATCATGGCCTGACACTTGGCTTCTGTTTGGGAAGCATAGTGTCAATAGATAGAGAATCAAGATAATAGTAATAATAAAGGAAGATTAAATTTGGAGAATATTACCAGCCGGGAAGAAAAGGATCTATGCTCACATGAAGGCCACACCTTCTCCATCCCATCTCCCTCCCTCAAAATTCTTACTGGTCCCTGGCACTCGGAATCAGCTGATATACGCTTTCCCTGATTCAGACCAGATCCAGGTAGAATTCTGAAGATGTCTACTAGTGAACCACATCCTAACAATACACTGAGGTAGACTGTGCTGAAAAAGAAAAAATCATTACCCCACAATCACCTGCTTATTTTTGATAAAAACTTACATGCGATCCATTTTTTTACAAGAGTGATTTTCAGAGTGATTTTATATATTAAAATAAATACTTTTCCCCTAATATAAGAAAACCTTCTGAATTAGAAAAATGTGAAAACTGCTGCTAGTGTAGTATACAACCACTACAAATTTACTATGAAAAGAACAAAATACCTAGATCTACGTGCTTTTAAAAAAATTTACGTACAGACCCTCATATTTACAGAATAAATTTGGCAAAAATAATTTCTGTACTCTTGCTTCTTGTACCCAATCACTGAGGCTCCCCAGCGATATTTCTGCATGCTGCAATTTCTCAAATCATATAAATAACAATAGACCATTGAGATTTGTGTCTACCTGTGTTCTTAATCAACAATCGAGAGGGCTTGGAGGGTGTCATTATGTCTTTATCCCATTCTTAAGCCCACAACTCTTAAGGGAAGGAAAACAACTAAACACTTGTGAGAAAGCACACTCAGGAATAATCCACTGGTGATTGATCTTGAATGAACCAAAGTCATGAGTTCACCATGTTCTTTGAGAAGCTGTGATCATTCTTTCTGCAGAGAGGAAACTGGATTCATGCCCAATTGGATGTTCTTGGCAGTGGAAGTCTCTTCAACGGCTTCTCCTCCAGACTCTATTAGGGATCGCAGCATCATAAGCACCTGAGAGTTCTGCCCAGGCACTACACCTGGCCCAGCAGAGGTCACTGCGTCCGGAGCAGCACAGTCAGATGCCCCCAGGGCGGAGGGGACCAGGAGGTCTTTGCCATCCATCTCCCTATCCCATTGCTTAGATGTTCTCAGAGTCCAACAGGGTTGCTCTTTGAGATCAGATGTCATTGTGTGTGTACACACCCAGGAGAGGGAACACCGCACGAGGTACACACAGGAAAACCAGAGGATGAACACAGGTGATCTCGAAGGTGGGCTCAGCACTGGGCAGCTACCAGCTTATCCGAATGGGAGCTTTCCAGCAGACCTTGGTATCTGAGTCAGACTATCCATAAAATGCAGTCTCCCACACGCTCAGTGTGGCCTCACACCATCCAAAAAGGGTTAGCAGCTAACGTGGCTTAATTCCCAGAAAATGGATGCCTTTAAGACCAAACAAAGAGGCCTCCCTCCCTCCCTTCCTCCCCCGTGCCCTGTCCCCAGTAGGCAGACCAGCCCACGACCCCTCCCCCACCCAACCTCTGGGGAATAGTCAATAACTTACGAGGCTGATGCAGAGGTTTTTTTTAAAAATTAAATATGTTACAAATATATTCTCAAAACTCTATGTAATCTCAGTTCCTTTTTTTTTCTTTTCTTTTTTCTTTTTTTTTTTTTTTTTTTTAAGTGTCCTGGCTTTGTTTGGTCTTGAAAAGATCCACAATCACTCCAAACTAAAAATGCTCCTCCCTTGGCTCCCGGAAGGCATTTTTTTTTTCACCAACATGAAGGGAGGGAGGGAAGAAACCTGAGGCTAGACTTCTGACACAAGAACTTGTCGAGGACACAGTCTCCCAGTCAATAAGAAGGAAGGAAAGAACACGAGCTTGCATGCTTGAGAACAGCAGAACCTTCAAGAACCAGTTCCCAGAGCATCAGCCCAGGAGAGATGCTTTGCACACGCGCACACACACCAGCCATGTCTACAGGACACACACACGTACACACGTGAGCACACGCTGGAACTCAGACCCTTATCCAAAGTATGAAAGCAGCAGCTATTGGTCAATTTGAGGAACTGATTTTGTAAAGAAGAAAAAAAATCCTTCAGCCTGGATGAGGAAAAACCAAACTTTTCTGAAGCCCACCCAGTAAAGTTTGGAATTCTCTGCCCACAAGGTTAGTTTTTTTTTTTTCTTTCAAATTTTTGTTCCACAAACAAGAAGTTTTATCTTTTACACTGTAGCTCAGACACCAGCAAAAAAGAAAAAAAATCTTTGTAAAAACAGGTGCTCTCTTTCAAACTACTAGGAGAGAAAAAAAAATCCTGGTTTGAAAACGTAGTTGCCCAAAAGGCAGCAGCTATGGAAACCCCCTTCCCCACTAGGTTCACAGTTAAGTCCTCTGATGACTAGTCAACTTGGCAACCAGACACATGTGTGCTGAGTCCTATGATGGCAGAAATGTACAGGAGCAATCTCTGAGCTCCGCCGGACGCCACAGTCGAGTCGTGAGAATCCTGAGTTTTCTGAAGGCTTCCAAACCAGGGGAGAGTGAAGACGGAACCCCTTCCCCCAGCAGGCACTGTTAGGAGGGGTTGGACCGAGGCAGGGTCAGGATCCGCCCGTTCTTCTTGCCCCCGTTCATGTGGGTGTAGGGGATGTGCTCCTCGTAGTTCCGCTTGAGGCCCAGCGAGGACCCCCCCTCCCGGCCCCCCGCCTCCTCCCTCTGACAGTGTGAGGACCGGTCCAGGGGGACGCTCTCCATGTCCTCGAACTCCATCTCCAGCTCCTCGGCCTCGGGAGCCTTGTTCTCATCGCTGTGGAAGAAGGAAACTTCCGGGAAGCTGGGGTGAAGGTCGTCCTTGAGCAGGTTGACAATGTCTAGGAAGGTCGGCCGCATCTTGGGGTTGAACTGCCAGCACATGCGCATCAGGTCGGTGCTGCAGGATAGAGGGACACGTCGTGGGTGAGTCATACATCGTGAGTGAGGACCCCGGGGGCCCCAAGCCAGGCAGTGCCCCCTGGACCCCCTTGCCCCTGTGGCTGACACCCGTGGCCAGCAGGCACTCACATTGGAAGGCGGCCGTTTGTGCAGGTGAGTGTCAAGGCAGAGAAAGCAACGTTAGAAGCGCTGACAGATAGATGGGTTGGAAAAGGGACGTTTTATCCCAAAGCAGAATTAAGAAAGGATTCTAGAGAGTGGTGTGGAACATGGGTTATTATTTTATTTACTTTATTTTGGGGGGGAGGTGGGGTCTCACTGTATCACCCAGCCTGAAGTGCAGTGGCACAATCATGGCTCACTGCAGCCTTGACCTCTTGGGCTCAGGTGATCCTCCAGCCTCAGTCCCTCAAGTAGCTGGTACTACAAGTGCCATCACACTTGGGTAATTTTTTGACTTTTTTTGTAGAGATGGGGGTCTCACTATGTTGCCCAGGCTGGTCTTGAACCTCTGGACTCAAGTGATCCTCTCACCTTGACCTCCCAAAGTGCTGGGAGTACAGGCATGAGCCACCACGCCTGGTCTGAAAATATTTACAACATGGCACTTTCCAGAAAAGTGTTTCAATCAAAGGCTTGGCAATGGTTAGAAACATTTTGCTCAATGTTTCCAAATAACTCTGCTTTGTAATTTTTTAAATACAAGATTTCTTCATACTAGGTTTTCTAAATTGATGTCTTATGCTTTGGGGTTTGAAGCATTAAAATGGTCTCCCGTTTGGAGTTTCAGGAAAGCAAAAATTTTTCTTAATAAACACTGATACAGGACTTTATATGGAATAAATGTTCATTGTTGAAAGTTAGAAAACACCCAAAAATATAGAGAAAACACATCTCACACACAACTCTCCTTCGCTATAATCTCTGTTCTTGCCCATTGGAACATATTTAGAAATGTCACAGATACACATTTCTCCAACTTAATAATATTTTAACATATGCCTATCCACCAAGTTATAAAATGGTTTCATAAATATCATTTGACATTTCAATTGCTGTCATATTATCAGTTTATCAGTTGACTTAACCATTCTCATATCGTTGATATTTCGATCATTTCAATATTTTTTTGCAACTTTAAATAACATTACTCTGAGTAGCAAGCACAAGAAGGTAATGAGAATGATTATCTAGCCAAACTTTGCTAGTACTGAATATTAAAATGTCCTTTCCTTCTTTCTCTTTACTTTTTATTTTTTGCTAAGATAGCATTTTCTTTATATTTATTAGACTATTAGTGAGGCTAGACAATTTTCCAAATATTTAATGATATGGGTGTATGTGGGGTCCATTTAATCCTATAACAAAAGTTTAAAACAAAAATATTTGGGGAAGGGTCACATAATACCTATACCTGACAAAATTTAAGTATCTAAAGGATGAACAGCAAACACAGATCTCTCTCCCAGGTCCCCAGTTCCTTCCTCCAAGGTAAGCACTGCTGTGGGTTTCCTATACAACCTTTCAAATAAACCACATGCAATAAAAGCATACATGTGAAGACATGATTTGCGTGTGTGTGTAGGCACATGACATGCAAACACAAGCATGCAGGTAAAGATATATTCAATGAAAGGACACATGTAAAGATACTCATATGACAGGGAAACACAAGTGTGCATATAGACATGATAGGCAAACCCAAGCACACATGTAAAGATATAACAGGCAAACATGACACACATGTAGACACACGATAGGCAAACCCAAGCACATGTATGGAGAGCAAATGACCACCTCACACACTTACACTCTCTCTGGACAGTTGTCAGGTTGATCCAGATACCCTCCATCCATGACAAATTTCAACACCTGCTCATTAGACAGGCCTTGGTAAGGCTGTTCGGCCAGGCTGGTGATTTCCCAAAGGACCACGCCAAAGGACCTGCCAATGACAATTCAGAGTAGTCACAAAGAAGCCATTAAAACACACACACACATGCGTGCGCCTTTTTGGTTTGCTACAACCTGGTTGGCCAGTTAATAAAACAACTCTCAGAGCAGTTCATAAATGTCTACAGGATTAGTCTCAACTGGAACACAGGGGTAGTTGAGCCCGAGTCCTCAGACAGGACATGGCCTTCGATTCCCTGATGGGGAGCCATGAGGAAGGCAGACTTTTTTCACCCCCTCCTGCCCACCTCACTAGTGGGCACCTGGAATTGCAGCCCAGTGACAGCCGCCAACCCACACACTACTCACCACATGTCGGAAGAAGTGGTAAAGACCCCATCCTTCAGGGATTCTGGTGCCATCCACCTTACGGGGAGCAGTCCCTTGCCCCCTTTCCGGTAGTAATCCGTTTCATAGATGTCTCTGGTCATTCCAAAGTCTGACAACAAACAGTTCGCACACTCTTAGCCTTCAGCTTGTGGCCCACGTGTCTGTCATCTTCACTGCCCCACCTCTCACAGAGTCCTTAGAGAGGTTCACCTGCCATGTATGTGCCTACCTGCCTCAGGTGTGCACTCACCTGCCCTGATGTGGGCTCACCTGGGTGGTGGTAGAATCCAGAGAGAATGAATTCTGGGGAGTTAGTGGGGAGGCTGGGCCACCATTTAAAGGGAAGGAAAAGGAGGCCCCAAGTGAAAAAGAAGCCACATTCTGGCCCACAGCTTGGGAATCCCAGTCTTAACAATGCTTCCTCCCTACCTGTACCCCCACAGCAAACCCAAACTGAACTTAGGCCTTTCTCCAGTCATCCTACTATAGTTCCCCATCAGAGATGGCCCCACCACTGACCCAGCTGCCCAGTCAGAAACCCAGAGTTGGGCTCTCCTTTGATCACTGCCCTTCTCTCATACCTCCAAGACAGTGGCTGGTCTCACCCAGTCTCCCCCCACATCTCTCTGTAATCCATCTAGTCCTCCCCACTGCCTTGGCTCCACCCAGGCCCACCCCCATCGCTGAACCTCCTCTCACCTTGACCTGAAATCGTCACCTCCTGCCCCCCATTGCTAGTGTAGGGTAATGTCAAGATGACTTTCCATAGTGTGCAAGGCTCTTCGGTCTGGTTCCTGTCTCTCCCCTCACCCTCCCATCTCACGCTGCACCGATCGCCTCTGCCTTCACTCTGTTCACACCTTGCAGCCATCCCTCCAGCCTCAGGGACTTTGCATATGCTGTACCTCCACCTCCCTGCTGTCCCTCAGCCTCATTTCTCATCCTAGCTGTCTCGGCTAAAACACTGCGCCTCCTTACAGAGAGAGACCTCTCCTGAGCTGGCCTCTCCCAGGTTTCTCTCTGACACAGAACTAATTCTTTATTTCCTCCAGCGCTCTTAGCCCACACTTCATTACCTTGTTTAGGTAAGTGTTAACTATTTTATGGTTTATCCAGAACAGCCCTGTCCCAGGGAACTCTCTGTGCTGATGGACATCGTCTAAATCCACACTGTCCAGTATGGTGGCCACAGACTCAGGTGGCCACCAAGAACCTGGAATGTGGCCAGTAAAACTGATGGACTGAATTTTACTTTCTTCTTTTTTGAGTCGGGGTCTCACTCTGTCGCCCAGGCTGGAGTGCAGTGGCACAATCACAGCTCACTGCAGCCTCAACATCCTGGGCTCAGGTGGTTCTTCTGCCGCAGCCTCCTGAATAGTTGAGATTACAGGCATGCACCAACACGCCTGGCTAATTTTTTGGATATTTTTTGTAGAGATGAGGTCTTGTTATATTGCCCAGGCTGGTCTTGAACTCCTGGGCTCAAGCAATCCTCCCACCTTGGCCTCCCAAAGTGCTGGGACGACAGGCGTGAGCTACTGCGCCCAGACCACACATATATTTTACTAATGTGAATAGATGAGTGAGTTTACCAACACATGCAATTAAATGACAGTTGGAGGACTCCATCCAGAACGCTGCCACTTTACATACAACCAGAAAAAAACCAGCAAACTCATTATAGGCAACTTCCTTCTGAGATCAAACCTGGCTGGGGTCATTATATTTCAAAGCAGAAAGCCAGACAAACCTCCAATCTTGACAGTAAAATCGTGGGCGACCATGCAGTTCCTGGCCGCCAGGTCTCGATGCACAAACTTCTTGGCGTTCAGGTACGCCATCCCGTCTGCAATCTCTGCCGCCATCTGGATCATCTCTTGCAGCGTTGGGGGAGGGCGGCCGGGGTTGTTCTGAAGTCAAAACATGGGATGGTGTTGAGCGGCACCACGACCGTGGCCAGGAGCAGGTGCTCCGCCAGGTGTGCCACCGGGGACCTCACCTCAGCCTCTGGCCGCAGGGAACGGAGGTAGCTTTTCAGGTCTCCATGGGCCATCAGCTCCATCACCACCAGCGTCGGCTGGCCCTTGGACACCACCCCCAGGAGGCGCACCTGCAGAGCAAGCACAGGGGTCTTGGATGAGGGTCCATGGTACTGTGCCGACTCACTCACGGAGGTCTCCCTGTCTTGTGTCTCCAGCACATCCTGCACCCTGTGGCCTGGATGGAGAGTGGTCAGCCCCCTGACCCAGGGAGCAAACGGACCTGCCCACATGCAGCGGCGTTCCACAGCACACCCAGCCCCCTTAATGTTCCTGAGCGAGGCAAGTTCCTACCTCCAGGCCTTTACCCTCGCTGTTCCCCCTGCCTGACTCTCTGTTCCCTCCCATGCCTCACAACCCAGTCCCTCCCTTCCTTTAAGTCTGCTGAGATACACCCCTCCTCCTCTTTCTTAATTTTCCCATAGCATCTTCTCCTGACATATTAAGTAGTGACTGTATTGGGTTTGGATTCCGTCTCTGCCTGCTGTATGGAAAGTTCCTCGAGGACAGGAATCTAGGGGACAGAAATAGGGCTTTGGATGTCCCATAAATATGAGTAGCAAGGACAAAAGTACACAGAGCCCAAAGACGAACAAAGGGACCCTTGTTGGAGCAGAAAGACAGGAAGAGGTGTCCAGTGGGGGATGGAAATGGGGACAGGTGGGATGGGGCAGACCTCTGTGTGGTTCAGGGTTACAAAGGAGCTGGGAAGAAAGAGATGGAAGATTCCAGAAAGTGACAAAAGAGTCTGGAAAATGATGGAAGATTTCAGAAAGTGGAAATGCTGGAAAGTGACAAAAGATTCTGGAAAGCAACAAAAGATTCCAAAAAGTGATGGAAGTTTCTGGAAAGCAATGGAAGATTCTGGAAAGTGGGGAAGATTCCAGAAAGCAATGAGACAGACATCAATAGAGTATGGTTCCATGTGAAGTGGGAGAGGATAGGACTGGAGAAGGAAGAGCACCTCCCCACCTTTAGGATGGGCAGCTTAGCAGAGAGGGGATGGGCAGGGGTCCAAATCCAGCATCTTCTGTCACTCCATGCAGGAGAAGGAAGTGGAATGAGGGAAGGGGCACAAGGGCAAGCCTTTGTCCCCATCCCCGATGGACTCACCACATGATGGCAGGTGAAGCCCTTCATGACCGATGCCTCATTGAGGAACTCGATCCGCTCTCGGAGACTGGCTGACTCGTTGACCGTCTTCACTGCCACACGGGTCTCCGGCTCACCCTTGACGATGTCCTTGGCGTTGCCCTCATACACCATGCCGAAGGAGCCCTGGCCCAGCTCTCGGAGGAGGGTGATCTTCTCTCGGGGCACCTCCCACTCGTCCGGCACGTACACAGAGCATGGAAACACTACTCCTCACTTATCTACACAGCCTCTGTGGCAGCTGCCTTCCCCCAGGGCCCTCCCCGAGCCCCCTCAACACTCATTAAGTGACTTCTGCAATCCAGGTCCTGCTCCAGGCACTGGGCCCTGCTCCAGGCACTGGAACAGGACAGGTGTCCCCCCTCACGAAGAGAGGATGGCAGAGGCCCAGGAAGATGCCACAGCAGGTCCAGAATCTGGCCAGAAAGTACTGAGCAAGGCCTGCATGCCCCTCCTTCTTGACTGATTAGACCCCTGCTACTGAGAGATGCCATTTCCCCTCTAAGGCTGTTGTTTCTGCAAGGTGCCGAGGGGATGGGAGATAGGTTGTAATAGGTTTAATAAAAAAAGGAACCAGGCCAGGCACAGTGGCTCACACTTATACTCTCAGCACTTTGGTAGGCTAAGGCAGGAGGACTGCTTGAGCTCAAGGGTTCGAGACCAGCCTGGGCAACATAGCGAGACCTCATCTATACAAAAATAAAAAATTCAGCTGGACAGGGTGAAGCATGCCTATAGTCCCAGCTACTCGGAAGGCTGAGGCAGAAGGATCACCTGAGCCCAGAAGGTCAAAGCTATAGTGTACCATGATCACGCCACTGCTCTCCAGCCTGGGTGACAGAGTGAGACTTCCCACTAAAAAAACCAAACATAGGTACCCTGAAAAATACCATCCCCATGTCCCCAGGCAGCATCCATCTGGGCAATCATGTTGATTCCTCAAAAGCTACATTTTTATTCTGAAGCACAATTCAAAAACCAGCCATTTGATGGATGCTGCCACCCCTGAAGGGGCAGCCAAGCCCTCTCCATAGGGGCCTCTCACTGCCCTCTTTACAGTCAAGGGCAATAGGCATGTCAGACCTTTTCTCCCACCACCAGCGTCAGTACACAAACAGCAGAGGTGTCCCTAGAAGTCCCAGCCTCCTAGCAGTCTCATCTCACCCCTGACTTTTGTCTTCCCCAGTCTCCCAGGAGGATTTCTGATTCCCACCTCCTGGCTTGGATGGCAAATTTGGACATGGCCTCGTGGCCCTGGCCCCTGGCACCTCTCTAGCTCTCTGCTCTCTGCTCTGCTCTCTCTCTGGCACAAGGTTCTCAGCCTCTTGTCCCAGTCCAAGAAACCCAGCCCATCCAGGCAGGTGCCAGACAGTAGGTGTCCAACTGTGCATAGTAAGGGGGTTTCTACAGCAAGTCGGTCACCAAGCTCAAATGAACTAGAGGGTTTTCCTCAGCCTCCCTGGGGTTCCACCCTCCACTCTTGCTTGATGGTGATGCCATGGGAAGCCCAACAGTGAGGGTCTGGCCACCCACAGGGAAGGGCTGGTACTCACCATCACTGGCACTGAGGTACTCAGGGTTTGAAGATGCGTACAGTGGTCCCAGAGGCCCATCTGGCTGCCTGGAGGAAAAAAATGAAGTTTACTGCTTGAGATTCTCATAGGACTCCGCAGGTCTCCAGAAAAACGACAACCTCCTGGATACTCTCAAAGGCAGGGATATGGGCCCTTTATGATTTTCTGTTTTGTTTGTTCTGAGTTGACATCTCACTCTGTCACCCAGGCTGGAGCACACTGGCATAAACATGGCTCACTGCGGCCTTGACCCCCTGGGCTCAGGTGATCTCTCTGCCTTGGTCTCCCAAGTAGCTGGGTCTAGAGGCACATGCCACCATGCCAAGCTAATATTTTCATTTTTTGTAGAGATGAAGTCTCACTATGATGCCCAGGCTGGTCTTGAATTCCTGGGCTCAAGCAACCCTCCTGCCTCGGCCTCCCAAAGTGCTGGGATTATAGGCGTGAGTGCCAGCCTGGACCCTTATGTTTTGAGTGGAAGCCTGTATAGAGGGATACTTAAGTGTATCAACATGGGAGGCTCACCCCTCCATGAGAGGCTTTTCTTGTTTGAAAGAGACAAGGTCTGCCTCTGTCGCCCAGGTTGGAAGTGAAGTGGCACAATCATAGCTCACTGCAGCCTCGAACTTTTGGTATCAAGCAATCCTCCTAGCTCAGCCTCCTCAGTAGCTGGAACTACAGTTATGCACCACACACCCAGCTAATTTTTTATTTTGGTAGAGATGGGTATCTTGCTGTGTTGCCCAGGCTGGTCTCAAACTCCTGGGCTCAAGCAATCCTCCTACCTCTGCCTCCCAAATCTCTGGGATTACAGGTAAGAGCTACTGCACCCAGTTCTGGGAGGTTTTTATGATAATTTATGGTCATTCATGTAACACCACTAACTCAATACTGTTCTGAAGTGAGCTCATCCCAGCTGGCTGGCAAGAAACAATCATTAGATTTTCAGGAAATGTGCGAGCAGGTTGCTAATTACAACCATCATTAAAAATTAAACTACAGAGGCTTCTGATTGAACACATTATCCCAAAAGCAAAGGCAATACATGTTCAAAACTCATCACCTCCTAACTACAATGATCAATGTGCCTGAAGATACATATGTTATCTTGTTTCTTAACACTGTTGTATCTGTATGACAGAAACATAACACAACAGTGAGCTACTGGGCATCTCTTTGCTACTCTTCTCTGGGAATATTTACACCAAGGAAACTGGCAAACACTCTAAATCAAGACTGGGTTTATTATCCTGTTTTTTGTCCAGGCTTGAGAAAAATGTTTTACCATGCAGATTAAACTTAAAAGTGTGTTATGCCTGCAGCAAAGACATTGCAAATGGCACCAAACATTAAGAAAATGTTCTTCCAGTGTTTTAAAAATTACCTGATCCAGCAAAGATGTCGCTCATATCATGGATAAACATACATCTTATTTCATTTTTTGTTTTACTCTTGAATGCACATTAAAAAATTGATCAACATTCACTATAGTCACTTGTCAATTGCAACCATAGGTTTATTATGGATATAAAGGTTTGGGCAAAAAGAAAAAAATCAACAAAAGCATTCTGTGAGAATCAACTGGCTAGAGGGAATTTACACTAAAGAGTGCTGCATCTTGGCAACCCCCTTGTGTCCCCTCCCACCATGGGAGCTTTTCTGTCCTCTTAATAAATCCTGCTTTCAAAAAGAAAAAAAGAGTATTGCATATTATATTATGGTTATTACCTGTTAATTGCATTTTAAACATCCTAAATCAGTAAAATTCACAGTAAACTTGTTTTGTGTGTGTATGTGTGTCAGGGTCTCATTCCACCACCCAGGTTGGAGTGCAATGGCACCATCACAGCTCGCTGCAGCCTCAAATTCCTGGGCTCAGGAGATCCTCCCACCTCAGCCTCTTGAGTAGCTGGAACTACAGGCATGTGCGATAGTCCCTGGCTAATCTGTCTATTTTTTGTAGAGACAGGGCCTTGTTATGTTGCACAGGCTGGTCTTGAACGCCTGGGCTCAAGCGATCCTCCCACCTCAACCTCCCAAAGTGCTGGGATTACAGGCATGAACCACCATGCACGGCTGGAATTCATAAGAAACTTAAATATAAACTTAAGTATCAAGACATACTTTCCCCAAGAGCTGGTTGATCTTAACCATTTACCAACATGCCACCACACTCACCGTTTTCTCAGGAATAGATAAATACTTCCAATCACAACACTGAAGAGGAAGACAAAGATGAGGGGGCCGATGATAATTTTTGCAATATTTGACGGGACGTCTACTGAAATAGAATTTAAAAAAACATGTTTCACAACAAAATGTGTTCCCATAAAAAGTTACACTCATGCCTGGATCCATGAGCCACACTGCCCCTCCTACTTGGTCCCTGAGCCTCCCTGTGCTGATCTCCCGGGCCCTCACTTTCCAGGAGTCCTGAAACTTCATTTGGTTCCGTGAGGCTGGGCAGCGGGCTCAGAGGTCTGTATGCTGGGAGCACACTGTGGCCCCCAGATCACTGCTGATGGCCAGACTCCCCACATCACGTCCCCAGCCAGAGTGGCATCACTCTCAGAGTTTGATGCCCTCCTGTTGCCCCCCTAAATTTTCTTTTTTTTAAGAGACAGGGTCTCTGTCACCAGGCTGGAGTACAATGGCGTGATCATAGTTTACTGCAGCCTCAAACTCATGTGCTCAAGCAATCCTCCAACCTCTGCCTCCTGAGTAGCTGGGACTATAGGCATGACCCATCATGATAGGCTAATTTTTTTTTTTTTTAGAGAGAGAGTCTTGCTATGTTGCTTAGGCTGATCTCGAACTCCTGGTCTTGGCCTCCAAAAGCGCTGGGATTACCAGCACAAGCTATTGTGCCCAGCCAAAATTCTTAATAATTTTAAGACCAGAGCTCTATATTTTCATTTTGCACTGGGTCCTGCGAGTTACATAACTATCCCAACCTCAATATCGCCCTTGGCAGGTAACAAATTCTAATAACAGCGATGGAGACTGTAACAAGTACCAGCCCCTTAACTGACATCGTTGAAATCTCCCTCCACCTCCTCAAGTGGGCCCCGTCATTACTTCCATGTACAGATGAGAATGTGCAGAATCAGAGAGGGCAAGCACCTTGCCCTGGACACACAGCAGCAGCTGGTGGACCCAAGGGTCAAGATCAGAGCCAGCACCCGTCAATATCCTACCATGCCTAGCACCAAGCACAGCCCTGATGAGTAGTGGCTGCCATGGGGACTTACAATAGTCTGTCACATAGAAATAAGTGGCTTCTGTCCAGGAGCCATTGCCCGCCAGGGAGGTGGCCCGGACCCGCACGCTGTAGTTCCCCGGCGACAGCCCACGCAGCCGGCAGCCCCGCTCCAGAGCGTAATGCTTGCGAGAGACGCAGAGGTGCAGTTCCTGGAAGGGAGGAGGAGGCCATCTGAGCAGGGCACATTGTCTGAGTGTCCACTCCTCTAACCCTAACCCTAACCCTAATTGCTCAGGGGCAACATGGAAGCAGACACATCCAGGGTGGGATACAGAAGCGATTCTGAGAGTTGCAGAGCCGCTGGAGGGACTTTACACGAGTATTACCTGTAAGTTGCATTTTATATACCCTCCATAAGTAAAGTTCACAATAAACTTGAGTGTGTGTATGTGTGTCAGCATCTCACTCTGTCACCCAGGCTGGAATGCAGTGGCACAATCATGGCTCACCGCAGCCTCAACCTGCTGGGCTCAGGACATTCTTCTGCCTCAGCCTCAGTGCTACAAGTAAGGAACAGATGCAGAGATTCTTGTGACGGATACCAGCCAACCTTCCTAAGCATCTGACCTGGATCATTCCATCTGATTCTCCCAACAACCTGTGGCCTCACACTGGAGGCGAAGAAACTGAGGCTTGGGGTGAAGTTTGACCAACTTCTGCCATCAAGAACTAGATGGTGGCCAGGCTCAGTGGCTCAGCCTGTAATCCCAGCACTTTGGGAGGCTGAGGCAAGTGGACTGGCTGAGCCTGCGGGTTCAAGACCAACCCAGGCACCTTGGTAAGACCTCATTTCTCTACAATAAAATTTTTTTAAAAATTAGCCAAGCATGGTAGCATGTGCCTATAGTTCTGGCTACTTGGAAGGCTGAGGTGGAAGGATCGCTGGAGCCCAGCAGGTCGATGATGGGTGGTCGTTGAGTATGTCACTGCACTCCAGTCTAGGCGACAGAGCGAGACTCAACTCACAAAAAAAAAAAAAAGAACTAGAACTAAATACTCAGGTTCTCAGACCTGACTCAACTCTGCAAAAACAGTCACAAACTATTTTGTAACATCCATCAAAAAAGGGTTTGGTTGGGTCTCAATAAAACTTTGTCATCCAAGCGCAATGACTCATCCCTGTGATCCCAGAACTTTGGGAGGCTGAGATGGGAGGATCGCTTGAGGTCAAGAGTTTGAGACCAGCCAGGGCAACATAGCAAGACCCTGTCTGTACAAAAAAATTTTTTAATTAGCTGGGCATGGTAGCATGTGCCTGTAATCCCAGCTACTTGGGAGGCTAAGCAAGAGGACCCCTTGAGCCCAGGAGTTGGAGGATGCAGTTAGCTGTCATCATACCACTGCACTCCAGTCTGGGTCAAAGGAAAAGACCCTGTCCCTCCACTAAAAAAAAATTAGGAACGTAAAAAATGCTTCATAACATCCATAAACTAAAAGGTTTGGCTGTGTGCCACTAAAGCTTTGTCGATGCTGCAAAGTTCAGCTTCCCATAATGTTCACGTCTGAAATATTCTTTTAAGATTTTTTGTGTTTTATTTTTAATTGAAAAATAAAGGTAGTATATAGGTATGGGGTACAGTATGAAGTTACGACACACGTATACATTACAGAAAGGTTGTAATGGCTGATTGACACATATATCACCTCACACTTACTGTTCCTTTGTGGTGAGAACATTTAAGATCAATTCCTCTAGCAATCTGGAAATATGTATTACTAACTATAGTTCCCAGTCATATATGAAGTAATGAATCCCTACAATTGATTCCTCCTGCCCAAGGGAACATTTGTACCCTTTGATTAATAGCTCTCCCAATCTTCTTTTGCTGTTTTTCCAACTATTTTAAAATGTACAAAGCAATTTGTAGTTCACAAGGCATGAAAAAGACCGTCAGGATGTAGTTTTCCAACTGACCCCCAGCTGAACAGGTTCAATGTTTTATCTGAAGTCTCACAAGTGGGATGGCTAGCCCTTGAACTCAGAACCATTTGGTTCCAAAACTTCTCCTTAAGACCACTGCCGAATATTTTCTTTCTTTCTTTCTTTCTTTTTTTTTGTTTTTGGTGTCTATGAAGAGAGCATGACAGGGGTTCTATAT